>JAFMOC010000704.1:82500-110054 GCA_019802505.1 Corydoras sp. C115
TGTGTGTGTGTGTGTGTGTGTGTGTGTGTGTGTGTGTGTGTGTGTGTGTTTCACTGCATAGTGTAAGTACAGTAGGTCAATTAGATCCGTTTAACTTTATTCAGAAATGAAAGAAAAGAAAAGCCATACGGACGTGTGGAGGACATGGAAACCAGCTGGGCAGATAGACCCAGGACAGGGCGTCAATCTATCCCTGGACACACACTCACTCACACACACACTCTATATGGGGCAATTTGGAGAACTTAGTTGACCTTGATCCATGTTTTTGGACTGTGGGAGGAAAGAGGAGAACCCAGAGGAAACCCACCCACGTGGACATGGGGAGAATATGGAAACTCCATCCAGATAAGGATTCGAACCTGAATCCCCAGCGCTGAGAGACAGACGTGTTAAACACTACTCCACCATGCAGCCCAGGGGCAATTTGGAAAAGGCCAATTAAAGCGGCGCATTCACCTTGAATCCATGTTTTTGGTCTGTGGGAGGAAGTTGGAGAACACAAAGAAAAGCCATGTGGAGCCGGGGAGAACATGGAAACTCCACCCAGATTAGATTTGAATCTGGATCCCCAACGCTGAGAGGCAGACGTGCTAACCACTACTCCACCATGCCACCCTGGGGCAATTAAGGCAGCCAATTCACCGTGAATCCATGTTTTTGGGACTGTGGGAAGAAACTGGAGAACCCGAAGAAAAGCCATGTGGAACTGGGGAGAACATGGAAACTCCATCCAGATTAGAATTCGAACCTGGATCCCCAACACTAAGAAGCAGACGTGCTAACCACTACTCCACCGTGCCGCCGAGGGGCAATTTAATTAGGGGGAAATTAAAGCAGCCAATTTACCTTGAATCCATGTTTTTGGACTGTGGAAGGAAACTGGAGAACCTGAAGAAAACCCATGCAGACCTGTGGAGAACATGGAAACTCCATCCAGATTAGAATTCGAACCTGGATGCCCAACACTAAGAAGCAGACGTGCTAACCACTACTCCACCGGGCCGCCCTGGGGCAATTAAGGCAGCCAATTCACCGTGAATCCATGTTTTTGGACTGTGGGAAGAAACTGGAGAACCCGAAGAAAAGCCATGTGGAACTGGGGAGAACATGGAAACTCCATCCAGATTAGGATTCGAACCTGGATCCCCAACACTGAGAAGCTGACGTGCTAACCACTACTCCACCGGGCCGCCATGGGGCAATTTAATTAGGGGGAAATTAAAGCAGCCAATTTACCTTGAATCCATGTTTTTGGACTGTGGAAGGAAACTGGAGAACCTGAAGAAAACCCATGCAGACCTGTGGAGAACATGGAAACTCCATTCAGATTAGAATTCGAACCTGGATGCCCAACACTAAGAAGCAGACGTGCTAACCACTACTCCACCGGGCCGCCCTGGGGCAATTAAGGCAGCCAATTCACCGTGAATCCATGTTTTTGGACTGTGGGAAGAAACTGGAGAACCTGATGAAAACCCATGCAGACATGTGGAGAACATGGAAACTCCATCCAGATTAGAATTCGAACCTGGATCCCCAACACTGAGAAGCAGACGTGCTAACCACTACTCCACCGGGCCGCCCTGGGGCAATGTCAGTGATAGATTGGTGCCCTGTCCTGGGTGTATCTGCCCAGAGCCCAAAACGTTCTCCCCTGGATGGGCATGGGGAACCTGATTTCATATCCTGGGAGCGGAGGATTTACTCATGAAAAAATCGTAGGTTTAGACAAATTAGTGTTTAAAGTTTCGGAGATTAATTGTGTGTGTGTGTGGCTGTGTGTATGTGGCTGTGTGTGTGTGTGTGTGTGTGTGTGTGTGTGTGTGTGTGTGTGTGTGTGTGTGTGTGTGTGTGTGTGTGAGTGTGAGTATGGATCAAGTCAATTTAATTCTCCAAATTGCCCCATATAGAGTGTGTCTGTGTGAGTGAGTGTGTGTCCAGTGATAGATTGGCGCCCTGTCCTGGGTGTATCTGCCCAGCGCCTGAAACGTTCTGCCCTGGATGGGCATGGGGAACCCCCCCCCCCCGCGACCCTAATAGAGGATAAAGCCATGCTCATACATGGTTCTAGACCTCTGATGAGTCCTTGCTCATACGGGGTTCTAGTCCACTGATGAGTCCTTGCTCATACGTGGTGAATCCATGTTTTTGGACTGGAGAACCTGAAGAAAACCAATGCATGGAACATGGAAACTCCACCCAGATTAGGACTCGAACCTGGAGCCCCAACACTGAGAGGCATACTCATTTCATACTGTTCAGACTGTATTATCAAAATACTTTACTAGCTTAAAAATCAATTTACAAATTCTGTGCGACTGACGCTGGACCTGTGATGTGACTGTGATATGAACTCTTCACTTTATTACACTTGTGGGATTTGTGTGTGCGTGATCTCCGGTCTCTCCTGGGGTTCCAGTTCTGCGTTCCCTTGCTGAATTGGCTGAAGTTCTTCCTCTTTACTCGTGCGAAATACACAAAGTAAAACTAGAATTGCTATTCCTGCGACTGTGGTGAGAACCCCCGCGACCACGGCTCCGGTGGGTGGAGGATTATACACTGCGGAAACAGAAAAGCAAAGGATGACATCAGGTTCATTCTGTAGAACTGATTTTATATTACAGCATCCTCTCACAGTCTAGAACCATGTATGAGCAAGGACTCATCAGAGGTCTAAAGCCACATATGAGCAAGGACTCATCAGAGGTCTAGAACCACGTATGAGCAAGGAATCATCAGAGGTCTAGAACCACGTATACACACACACACACACACATACACACACCCACACATCAAGTTCATTCTGTAGAACTGATTTTATATTACAGCATCCTCTCACAGTCTAAAACCATGTATGAGCAAGGACTCATCAGAGGTCTAGAACCACGTATGAGCAAGGACTCATCAGCGGTCTAGAACCACGAATGAGCAAGGACTCATCAGCGGTCTAGAACCACGAATGAGCAAGGACTCATCAGAGGTCTAGAACAACGTATGAGCAAGGACTCATCAGAGGTCTAAAGCCACATATGAGCAAGGACTCATCAGAGGTCTAGAACCACGTATGAGCAAGGACTCATCAGAGGTCTAGAACCACGTATGAGCAAGGACTCATCAGAGGTCTAGAACCACGTATGAGCAAGGACTCATCAGAGGTCTAGAACCACGTATGAGCAAGGACTCATCAGAGGTCTAGAACCACGTATGAGCAAGGACTCATCAGAGGTCTAGAACCACGAATGAGCAAGGACTCATTAGAGGGCTAGAACCACGAATGAGCAAGGACTCATCAGAGGTCTAGAACCACGAATGAGCAAGGACTCATCAGAGGTCTAGAACCACGAATGAGCAAGGACTCATCAGAGGTCTAGAACCATGAATGAGCAAGGACTCATAAGAGGTCTAAAGCCACATATGAGGAAGGACTCATCAGAGGTCTAGAACCATGTATGAGCAAGGACTCATCAGAGGTCTAGAACCACGTATGAGCAAGGACTCATCAGAGGTCTAGAACCACGTATACACACACACACACACACACACACACACACACACACATACATACTCACACACACACACACACACACACACACATACACACATACACACATACACACACCCACACATCAAGTTCATTCAGTAGAACTGATTTTATATTACAGCATCCTCTCAAGGTCTAGAACCATGTATGAGCAAGGACTCATCAAAGGTCTAGAACCACGAATGAGCAAGGACTCATCAGAGGTCTAGAACAACGTATGAGCAAGGACTCATCAGAGGTCTAGAACCACGAATGAGCAAGGACTCATCAGAGGTCTAGAACCACGTATGAGCATGGCTTTATCCTCTATTAGGGTCGCGGGGGGGTTCCCCATGCCCATCCAGGGCAGAACGTTTCAGGCGCTGGGCAGATACACCGAGGACAGGGCGCCAATCTATCACTGGACACACACTCACTCACACACACACACTCTATATGGGGCAATTTGGAGAACTCAATTGACTTGATCCATACTCACACTCACACACACACACACACAGCTACATACACACAGCCACATACACACAGCCACACACACACACACACACACAATTAATCTCCAAAACTTTAAACACTAATTTGTCTAAACCTACGATTTTTTCATGAGTAAATCCTCCGCTCCCAGGATATGAAATCAGGTTCCCCATGCCCATCCAGGGGAGAACGTTTCGGGCTCTGGGCAGATACACCCAGGACAGGACGCCAATCTATCACTGGGCACACACTCACTCACACAGACACACTCTATATGGGGCAATTTGGAGAACTCAATTGACCTTGATACATGTTTTTGGACTGTGGGAGGAAACCGGAGAACCCGGAGGAAACCCACACGGACACGGGGAGAACATGGAAACTCCACCCAGATGGGGATTCGAACCGGAAATCCCTAGCGCTGAGAGGAGAACATGCCAACCACTAAGCCACCGTGCTGCCCATCTGTCCGAACATTCATTCATTCATTCATTATCTCCCGCTTTATCCTCTATTAGGGTCGCGGTGGGGTTCCCCATGCCCATCCAGGGGAGAACGTCTCAGGCGCTGGGCAGATAGACCCAGGACAGGACGCCAATCTATCACTGGACACACACTCACTCACACAGACACACTCTATATGGGGCAATTTGGAGAACTCAATTGACTTGATCCATGTTTTTGGATTGTGGGAGGAAACTGGAGAACCCGGAGGAAACTCACGGACACGTGGAGAACATGGAAACTCCACCCAGATTGGGATTCGAACCGGGAATCCCTAGCGCTGAGAGGAGAACATGCTAAACACTAAGCCACCGTGCCGCCCATCTGTCCGAACATGAGGATGCAAAGAGGTCAGAGTGTAAAGAGAACGTACTGTACATCTGCACGGAGTTGCTGCTTTTCTTTTTGCTGCTGTAATAAGAGAGATGGACGTGACAGGCGTACGTTCCTTCCTCCACCGGAGGGTACATGTTGTACATTTCTGTAGATCCCGGATTGCTGCGGGTCGTGTACAGGTCCCGGTCGTTGCGTGTGAAGCTGATGTATATCTAGAAAACACAAATCGGAAGAAATATAATGAAATTCTGCAAAAGTGTTTAGAACCTCATATGTTCTCTCCCGTACACAACTGGATTATCTGAATTATTCATTCATTCATTATCTCCCGCTTTATCCTCTATTAGGGTCGTGGGGGGGTTCCCCATGCCCATCCAGGGGAGAACGTTTCGGGCGCTGGGCAGATAGACCCAGGACAGGACGCCAATCCATCGCTGGACACACACTCACTCACACAGACACACTCTATATGGGGCAATTTGGAGAATTCAGTTAACCTTGATCCATGTTTTTGGACTGTGGGAGGAAACCGGAGAACCCGGAGGAAACCCACGCAGACACGGGGAGAACATGGAAACTCCACCCAGATGGGGATTCGAACCGGGAATCCCGAGCGCTGAGAGGCGAACGTGCTAACCACTAAGCCACCGTGCCGCTATCTGAATTATATGGTTGTTTAATAGAATACTGATACAGAACCTGTCAAACGTTTGGACACGCCCCCTTTTTGCTCCACCAATTGTCCATGTTCTCAGTTCCATCCATCCATCACACCATTATCTTCCGCTTTATCCTCTATTAGGATCGCGGGGGGGTTCCCCATGCCCATCCAGGGGAGAACGTCTCGGGCGCTGCGCAGATAGACCCAGGACAGGACGCCAATCCATCGCTGGACACACACTCACTCACACACACACTCTATATGGGGCAATTTGGAGAACTCAATTGACTTGATCCATGTTTTTGGACTGTGGGAGGAAACCGGAGAACCCGGAGGAAACCCACGCGAACAAGGGGAGAACATGGAAACTCCACCCAGATTAGGTTCGAACCTGGAAACCCAACACTGAGATGCAGACGTGCGAACCACTAAACCACCGTGCCGCCCCCTGTTTCATCCATCCATCACACCATTATCTTCTGCTTTATCCTCTATTAGGGTCACGGGGGGGGTTCCCCATGCCCATCCAGGGGAGAACGTCTCGGGCGCTGGGCAGATACACCCAGGACAGGGCGCCAATCTATCACTGGACACACACTCACTCACACAGACACACTCTATATGGGGCAATTTGGAGAACTCAATTGACCTTGATCCATGTTTTTGGACTGTGGAAGGAAACCGGAGAACCCGGAGGAAACCCACGCGAACACGGGGAGAACATGGAAACGCCACCCAGATGGGGATTCGAACCGGGAATCCCTAGCGCTGAGAGGAGAACATGGCAATGACTAAGCCACCGTGCTCATGTTCTCAGTTCCACTAACAAAAAGTAAAGATGGACTTTGAAGTTCTCCAATTCCAGACTGTAGTCCATCTGTTTGTGTTCTACAGTACATACTGTGTTCTCTGTTCTAATGGTGAGAACCCCAATAGTACCACCACAGAGCAGGGGTTATTGGGTGGGTGCATTATTCCTATCCCAGCAGTGTCACTGAGGTGGAGAAATGAACCTCCAGCAGCACTGCTGCACTAAAACCCCCTCACCACATCAGTGTCACTGCAGAACTGACAATAAACAATCCACCACCCAAATGATACCTGTTCTGTGATGGTGCTGACCAACAGAGAACAGAGAACCAACAGGGGACTAACAACAACAAAGAACACAGAGGGACTACAGTCTGGAATTATAAAACTACAAAGTCCATCTATATGGTAAGTAGAGGAAAAAAGGGGTGTGTCCTAACTTTTGACTTGGAATGTAAGCTAATGTAATGGGATGAGACTGCAACACTTACCGAATCACTTTCTGCCAAAGACGTGGACATAAAGGAACAGGTGATGGTCAGAGACTGTTCCGTCTTGAAATACAGCCACTTACCGGCGGGAAAGCCCATCACCGAGAGTTTGGGTGGAGGGACGGCCGCTGTGTGACGAGAACAGGGTGAAAAGGGTTCTAAAATACTGAATATTGCAATATTGGGTTTGGAATTGGAACACTCATTTTCATTCATTCATTCATTCATCATCTCCCGCTTTATCCTCTATTAGGGTCACGGTGGGGTTCCCCATGCCCATCCAGGGGAGAACCTCTCAGGCGCTGGGCAGATACACCCAGGACAGGACGCCAATCTATCACTGTACACACACTCACTCACACACACACTCTATATGGGGCAATTTGGAGAACTCAATTGACTTGATCCATGTTTTTGGACTGTGGGAGGAAACCGGAGAACCCGGAGAAAACCCACGTGTACACGGGGAGAACATGGAAACTTCACCCGGATCAGGATTCGAACCGGGAATCCCTAGCGCTGAGAGGAGAACATGCCAACCACTAAGCCACCGTGCCGCCGGAACACTCATTTATTACTCTAAATATGGGGAAATTAGGCGGCACGGTGGCTTAGTGGTTAGCACGTTCGCCTCTCAGCACTAGGGATTCCCGGTTCGAATCCCCATCTGGGTGGAGTTTCCATGTTCTCCCCGTGTCTGCATGGGTTTCCTCTGGGTTCTCCGGTTTCCTCCCACAGTCCAAAAACATGGATCAAGTCAATTGAATTCTCAAAATTGTCCCATATGGAGTGTGTCTGTGTGAGTGAGTGTGCCCAACGATGGATTGGTGTCCTGTCCTGGATCTATCTGCTCAGTGCCCGAGATGTTCTCCCCTGGATGGGCATGGGGAACCCCACCGCGACCCTAATAGAGGATAAAGCGGGAGATAATGAATGAATGAATATATACTGAATATTGCAAATGAAGGCTTGTTGAGGTCTGCTGTACCGTCACAGATGATGCGGAGGGTCTCCGTGGTACAGGCTCTCTGGTTCACCATGGGACAGTCGGCCAGCTTCTTTTCACTCCCGGTGCAATTCGGGGTTCCCAAAACGTAGGCGCTGGTTTCTGAAACCCTTTGGCTGTCGAAGGAGGTTCCACAGCCCAGGTCACGGCATGTTACCCCGGCCACGTGGCTGTCGTTTTCTTTAGACGTGGAAAAGCAAACGGGTCTCCATCTGTCTTTAGACTTGACGTCCAGGTTCCCTGCGCAGGTCGCCGCGTCCAGGCTGGATGAGCGCAGACGGGCCGGGAGCTCTTCTACACATAAACACACTCATGTTACATTTGTGTTGTTAAACTGAGCAAACACACACACACACACACACACACACACACACACACACACATCCATCCACACAGACACACACACACACACACAGACCACACACACACACACACACACACAAACACATACACACACATCCATCCACACAGACACATACACACACACACACACACACACATATAAAGCAACATATATATAACTGATATACATATCAGTTTTTTAATATATATATATATATATATATATATATATATATATATATATATATATATATATATATATATATATATATATACATATACTGTATATATATATTCATTCATTCATTATCTCCCGCTTTATCCTCCATTAGGGTCGTGGTGGGGTTCCCTATGCCCATCCAGGGGAGAACGTCTCGGGCGCTGGGCAGATAGACCCAGGACAGGGCGCCAATCCATCACTGGGCACACACTCACTCACACAGACACACTCTATATGGGGCAATTTGGAGAACTCATTTGACTTGATCCATGTTTTTGGACTGTGGGAGGAAACCGGAGAACCCGGAGGAAACCCATGCAGACACGGGGAGAACATGGAAACTCCACCCAGATGGGGATTCGAACCGGGAATCCCTAGCGCTGAGAGGAGAACATGCTAACCACTAAGCCACCGTGCCGCCATATATATATATATATATATATATATATATATCAGTGCTTCTCAAATAGTGGGGCGCGCCCCCCTGGGGGGGTGCAGTTTGGTGCCTGGGGGGGCGCATAACAAGAAATCACAGAGCAAGTGATATTAAGTGTACTGAACAAACCCTCAAGAGACAACATGGAGAAATATTTAACAGGGATGACGGAGAGAAAGGCGGAGAGACGAAGATAATGAGAGCAACAAAAGTCAACCGAAAACTAAAACGAGGAAAGTGTATGTAGCGCTTGGTTTCACTTTAACTGAGGTGGGAGACGAAGAAAGACCGGTGTGTCTGCTGTGTCTTTAAATGTTGGCAGCGGACAGCGTGAAATAAATGAAGGCGTCACTTAAAGACATTACACCCCGATCAATTAAAGACATTAAATTCCAATCATGCTGATAAGCCGTTTGAGTTTTTAATCGTAAACGTGACGCGTATAGTCAGCAATCAGAACGCTTTATGAAAGCTACTTCAGAAAAGCTGTGCGCTGAAAAACGGACGCATTGTAGACATTAGTTCTGACTTCCTCATTTTGATAATTTTTTTTTTTAAAAAACAGCACAAATTGTTGTATTCATTTTTGTTTTGTAGGTTAAAGTGTTAATAATAAATTGTGCTCCTGAATTAATGTTGCTGATGAATTTGAATTTATTATTATTTATTGATTTTATTTAATTTCATTTTCAGTATCAAATGCCAGTCAGTTCAAAAACGTTTCTAGTTGAAATAAGGATTTCATTCGTTTCTGTTACAAACTAAAAAACAAAGTTAATCAAATGATTCTGTTCTAAGTTGATCTATATTTCTTTCTTTTTTGTTTTCTTTATTGTTAATAAGGATACATTGTTATAAAAGAGGTGCACTTAGAACAAATGTATAGACAAATCATACTACAGTGGGCGTGTCAAAATAATTTTTCATCCCATTTTGTCATGTAGGGGGGGGGGGGTAGTGTGGTGAGTGTGCGTGCGTGTGTGTGGGGGGGGCGCAAAAAGTTTTCTTCTTCCTAGGGGGGGCTTAACAGAAAATAATTGAGAAGCACTGATATATATATATATATCCATCCATTATCTTCCACTTTATCCTCTATTAAGGTTGCGGGGGTTCCCCATGCCCATCCAGGGGAGAACGTCTCGGGCGCTGGGCAGATACACCCAGGACAGGGCGCCAATCTATCGCTGGGCACACACTCACACACACAGATATAAACACTCTAAATGGGGCAATTTGGAGAATTCAATTGACTTGATCCATGTTTTTGGACTGTGGGAGGAAACCGGAGAACCCGGAGGAAACCCACGCGGACACGGGGAGATCATGGAAACTCCACCCAGATTGGGATTCGAACCAGGAATCCCTAGCGCTGAGAGGAGAACATGTTAACCACTAAGCCACTGTGTGTATATATATATATACACACACACACAAAAAAAACACACACTGCCATACACACACAAAGACTTCATGACTTACTGACTTCATACCTGGTTCGGCTACCGCGGTCTTCGATACGGACTGCATGGTCCTCCCCTGGTAGAGCATCTGAAAGTCACACCTGAACTCGAAAGCGTCTTTGTGAGTGATGGAACCGCCAAAGTCGTTCGGAACCAGAGCCCGTGATCCGATATACTCGAAGGCCTCGTGGCCGGGAGTGACTGGATAGGGCCGTTTGAACAAGCTCAAGGTGGCGTTGGTGAATTCTAACTGAGGCGTCTCACACTGGACGATGTAGGACTTTCCTAAAGCCATCACAGGGGGGTAGACGATCAGGAAAGGGCTCTGAATCGAAGCTATAGAAGAATAGAGAAATAAATAAATACATTTTAGACCGATACACACACTCACCGGCCATTTTCTGCTGAAGGACGCCCTTAATGGACTTGTATATCGTTTTTCCATTTGTTAAATACAGCTCACATGATCATCACACTATCTGTACATGGCTGTCCAGATAGTCTTGGTCCTCCCAAGGTTTCGTCCTTAAAATAATTCATTCATTCATTATCTCCCGCTTTATCCTCTATTAGGGTCGCGGTGGGGTTCCCCATGCCCATCCAGGGGAGAACGTCTCGGGCGCTGGGCAGATACACCCAGGACAGGGCGCCAATCCATCGCTGGGTACACACTCACACACTCAAACACCCTCTATATGGGGCAATTTGGAGAACTCAATTAACTTGATCCATGTTTTTGGACTGTGGGAGGAAACCGGAGAACCCGGAGGAAACCCACACGGATACGGGGAGAACATGGAAACTCCACCCAGATGGGGATTCGAACCGGGAATCCCTAGCGCTGAGAGGCGAACGTACTGACCACTAAGCCACCGTGCCGCCCCCTTAAAATAATTTTTAATTTCAATTCAATTTTATTTATAAAGCACATTTAAAACCGCAGCGGACCAAAGTGCTGTACAGCAAAATAACAAATAATAAATGAGGACAGCAGAATAAAATACACATTAAACATATTAAAATGAATAAATAGAAAAGAAATGGAAGAAATCGAAGATCACCAGCTTAACCAAATTCGTAGGCCAAAGAAAAGAGGTAGGTTTTAAGGTGGGTTTTGAATTCCTCTATGCCAGTTAACGACCTAATATCAGTGGGGTGTGGTAGCTCAGTGGTTAGGGTGTTGGGCTATCAATCTGAAGGTTGGGGGTTCAAATCCCAGGTCCACTGAAGTTACCAGTGTGGGTCCTTGAGCAAGACCCTTAACCCTCATTGCTCCAGGGATGTTGTGATTAACCCTGTGTTCACCTTGTAAGTCGCTTTGGATAAAAGCGTCCAATAAATAACCCAATTTATTTATTTATATCCAGGGGTAATGAATTCCACAGTCTGGGAGCAGCAACAGAAAAGGCACGGTCCCCCTTTTGTTTCAAACGAGACTGTGGGACAATTAACAACAATTTATTTACAGACCGAAGTGACCTTTGTGCCTTGTAAGGGGATAACATGTCATTAATGTACAGTGGTGCCATACCATGAAGAGCCTTAAAAACAAAAAGTAAAACTTTATATTTGACCCTAAAGCTAATAGGAAGCCAATGTAAAGAGGCCAGGACAGGTGTTATATGTTCCCGTTTTTTAGTACCAGTAAGTAATCTGGCTGCAGCATTTTGAACTAGCTGCAAACGGGCCAAAGAAGACTGACAGACTCCCATGTAAAGGGAGTTACAGTAGTCAAGACGTGTTGTAATAAAAATAACAACATAACAGGGAGTTTTTTCTTGCCACTGTTGCTTCGGCTTGCTCTTTGGGGTTTAAAGGCTTTTAACTGTGAAGCTGCTTTGTGACAATGTACTGTTATAAAAAGCGCTATAGAAATAAGTTACTTTATTAGGGGCGGCACGGTGGCTTAGTGGTTGGCATGTTCTCCTCTCAGCGCTAGGGATTACCGGTTCGAATCCCAATCATGGTGGAGTTTCCATGTTCTCCTCATGTCCGTGTGGGTTTCCTCCGGGTTCTCCGGTTTCCTCCCACAGTCCAAAAACATGGATCAAGGTCATTTGAATTCTCCAAATTGCCCATATAGAGTGTGTCTGTGTGAGTGAGTGAGTGTGTGCCCAGTGAAGGGTTGGCGCCCTGTCCTGGGTGCCCAGTGCCCGAAACGTTCTCCCCTGGATGGGCATGGGGAACCCCCCCGCGACCCTAGTAGAGTATAAAGTGGAAGATAAGGAATGGATGGAGTGTGTTAGCTGTTATATCTACTAAAGTTGGTGTCATTGTGGAGTCTAAAGTAGAAATTTGGTCTAACAATTCCATCCATCCATTATCTTCCACTTTATCCTCTACTAAGGGTCAATTTGGAAAATTCAATTGACCTTGATCCATGTTTTTGGACTGTGGGAGGAAACCGGAGAACCCGGAGGAAACCCACTCGGACACGGGGAGAACATGGAAACTCCACCCAGATTTGGATTCGAACCGGGAATCCCTAGTGCTGAGAGGCGAACGTGCTAACCTCTTAGCCACCGTGCCACCCCCGTCTAACGATGAGTGCAATGAGACATTAAACTGAATCAATATTTCAGTAAATTCATTTAAATATCAGGGTGTACGAAAACTTTAGAGCATGTAACTTACATATAACAACGTTGACGGAGTTGCTGAGTTCGGAGATCCATCCCGTGTTGCTTGATTGGTACCAGCACACCAATGGCCCCTCGATTTCCACTTTAGCAATGATTGAAAATATTATATAATCTGGTATTTTAAGGTCCTTGAAGGTACTTATGGAATTGGAGGTTGGATGTGGGACGTTAGCTTTGGACAGGGAGACGTGCACGGGGAACGGCGCTGTTTTTGGGATGGTGCAGTGCAGTTTCACAGTGGACAGGAGCTGGATGTTACTCGCGTTCACGTTAGGTTCGAAGGACAGCTTTGGGAGTGGGAAAGACTCTGAAAGAGACGAGATTCAGAAGAACTGTGAGCAAGACGTGGGAGCAGCTACCAGATGTTTGGCACGAGGCCGTAATTCCGACGTAGCGGGTAGCTACACCTGATACAACAAGGTTTCTCCAAAGATCAAACAAGCCGTGGGTTTTTGCTTTGATTTTTTCTTTCAGTCTGAATCTAAAAACATTAGGGACCTATTTTCGCCGTCTTTAGCGAGCTGTCAATGGCGGATCTTAATAAAGGGCGTGTCCGTGTGTCTTTGCTATGGTCATGATGGGAAAACTCATGTACTGACTCTCTTTATACTTCACCGTGTGCCACCCTTCCTGAAATTCATTACACTGAATACTAGGGATGAGCTGCAATATTCGCTGATTCGACGATTCGATTCGGAGAACCGTAGTCAACTATGAACCTTATAGTCGAATGTACCATTTTGACCACATGGGGGTGCCCATGGCTGCTGCTAAGCATTAGTTTTTACATGAAATGTCTTTGTTTTCGTTATATATATAGCCCTTTTGTGAAATAAAATCATCCTAAGTTCTGTTAATATATTTTTTTAATAATGTGTGCACTTTAACCCATTTACGGGTTAAATATATATTTTTAAAAACCACGCTTATAGCGCCATCTTGTGGTGAAATTTTAACTGATTCGACTATCAGTCGACTATAGGGAAAATCTGACGAATCAGATTCGACTATGAAAATCCTTAGTTGAAGACACCCCTACTGAATACACAGGGGCATGTAAATGTTCCGGAGGTTATATCTAGGGTGACCATATTTTCTTTTGGGAAAACCAGGACACCTTGAGGGGAGGGGGGGGGGGGTACACATATACTGTGGCATGCACTCACTTAACATAGGCCCACGTAATCCTACAATAACATGATATTAAGATAAGATAAACCTTTTGTTTCACAATGGGTCCCACAATTTGTCCCAATTTACAGTTGGTTTATTAAAAATGCTTTTCAGTAAAAGTCAACAATAAAAACTCTTTTTTTCTTAATTCTTCATGGGTGTGTTTTGGGCGTAAAGTGCAACAAACCAATCAGTGTGTCACTTGCTGTTCTCTTTAAGAGCCAGGTGGTGCTCTGACTTTGGCAGGTTGCTATTTGCCATCCAGGGTTCCCCATGCCCATCCAGGGGAGAACGTTTCAGGTGCTGGGCAGATACACCCAGGACAGAACGCCAATCTATCACTCTACACACACTCACTCACACACACACTCTATATGGGGCAAATTGGAGAACTCAGTTGACCTTGATCCATGTTTTTGGACTTAGAGACATCAGTTCTGACTTCCTCAAAAAAAAAAAAAACGCACAAATTGTTGTAATCATTTTGGTTTTGTAGGTTAAAGTGTTAATAAATTGTGCACCTGAATTAATGTTGCTGATGAATTTGAATTTATTATTATTTATGGATTTTATTTAATTTTATTTTATTTTTCAGTATCAATTGCCAGTCAGTTCAAAAATGTTTCTAGTTTAAATAAGGATTTCATTCGTTTCTGTTACAAACTAAAAAACAATGTTAATAAAATGATTCTGTTCTATATTTTGTTGATCTATATTTCTTTCTTTTTTGTTTTCTTTATTGTGAATAAGGAGAAATTGTTATAAAAGGTGAACTTATAACAAATTTATAGACAAATGATACTACAGTGGGCGTGTAAAAATAATTTATCCCATTTTTCATAAATTTGGGGGGATAAATCACGTGGAGGGGGGGGCGCAAAATGTTTTCTTCTTCCTAGGGGGGGCGTAAAAGAAAATAATTGAGAATCACTGCTTTAAGAGCCAGATGACGCTCTGACTGGTGGGTTGCTATTTGAGCGGTGCAGCTACCTGCACTCATGAGGTTCTCATTTTTTCTCCCTCAGTCCAAAAACATGGATCAAGGTCAATTGAGTTCTCCAAATTGCCCCATATTGAGTGTGTTTGTGTGAGTGAGTGTGTGCCCAGTGATAGATTGGCGTCCTGTCCTGGGTGTATCCGCCCAGCGCCCGAAACGTTCTCCCCTGGATGGGCATGGGGAGCCATCCCCCACCCCACCCCACCCGGCGATAAAACAGAAGATAATGGATGGATGGATGTTTTTGTTTGGTTTAAATTTTTTCGTTTCTTTGCCCCCCCCCCAATTTCTTTAGCGCCAGCCTCCACTGGATGACTGGCTTTGGAAACTCAGCGCAGTGGAAATTGAAGTCCATCCAGTGGCACAGTGGCGTTACTCCAAAACTGAAATGCCATGAAATAAACAACGTGGTCTTTAAGTATCTGCAGGGTCCGGATCATGTTGTAGTAGACGTTCCATCTTATAGAACGTACTCTGTTTTGTAAAGGCTGTTTGCGTTTCGTGAGACCACGTAGTGAGTTTCAATCTCATAATAACTGATAAATCCACGAGGGGTGGTAATATGGAGGGGTGGTTACTGAAGGGGAAGGCATGGTGGCTTAGTGGTTAGCATGTTCTCCTCTCAACGCTGGGCATTCCCGGTTCGAATCCCCATCTGGGTGGAGTTTCCATGTTCTCCCTGTGTCCGCGGTCTAACGATGCCATCCATCCATTATCTTCCACTTTATCCTCTACTAGGGGTCAATTTGGAGAACTCAATTGACTTGATCCATGTTTTTGGACTGTGGGAGGAAACCGGAGAACCAGGAGACCCCACCGGAGAACCCACGCAGACACGGGGAGAACATGGAAACTCCACCCAGATTGGGATTCGAACCGGGAATCCCTAGTGCTGAGAGGAGCACTCGAATCCCCATCTGGGTTGAGTTTCCATGTTCTCCCCGTGTTCGAGTGGGTTTCCTCGGGTTCTCCGGTTTCCTCCCACAGTCCAAAAACATGGATCAAGTCAACTGAATGAACAAATTGCCCCATATAGAGTGTGTCTGTGTGAGTGAGTGTGTGCCCAGTGATAGATTGGCACCCTGTCCTGGGTGTATCTGCCCAGCGCCCGAGACGTTCTCCCCTGGATGGGCATGGGGAACCCCCCCGTGACCCTAGTAGAGGATAAAACGGAAGATAATGGATGGATGGGATACTGAAGGGATAGGCCATAATAATGAGTGTGTGAACAGTGTCTCATCTTATCTCATTATCTTCCACATAAACATCAACTAGGGTCATTGGGAGATACACCCAGGGGTCAATCTATCAATGAGCACACACACACACACACACTCTATATAGGGGCAATTTACTGTATCCAGTGGCAATTTAGAGCATCCTATTGACCTTGAATACATGTTTTTGGGCTGTGGGTGGAAACCGGAGAACCTGATAAATACCCACACAGACACAGGAGACCAAACTACATCCAAATTGGGACTTGAACCTGGATCCCCAGTCCCCCAAGAGGTCGTTGAGATGCTTTTATCCAAAACGACTTACAAGTGTCCCAACTTCTTGACTGGGGTCAGAACATATGGTTGTGTCCAACAGAGACCCTGGAGCACTGAGGGTTATGGGTCATGCAAAAGGACCCCGACGTTAGTGGACATGGGATTTGAACCCACAACCTTCAGATTTCATGCTCCACACCCTAATCATGGGTACCACACTCAGAAATAGAGGACATATCACCAATGACTGATCTTAGAACATGTCTCCAACGTTGTATGGGGTCTCAGCATTACTTACCCTGGGCGTCTCCATAGTGAAGACTCTGAAGAACCACAAGACACAGCACACGCACTGGGAAGTGGAAGAGTGAGATTAGTTTCATTTCAATTTACACACAGCATCAGTCTGAAGTTTGGACACGCCTCCATGATTTCTCCATGTTCTCAGTTCCACGTACTGTAAAGATGGACGTTATTGTTCTACAGCTCCCTCTGTTCCTCTACATACTTGGTTTGCCCCCTTCACTCTGTTTTCTGATGATCAGGACCCCCCACAGAGCAGGTATTATTAGGGTGGTGGATGATTTTACAAGGGAGGCATGGTGGCTTAGTGGTTGGCATGTTCTCCTCTCAGTGCTAGGGATTCCCGGTTCGAATCCCAATCTGGGTGGAGTTTCCATGTTCTCCCCTTGTCCGCGTGGGTTTCCTCCGGGTTCTCCGGTTTCCTCCCACAGTCCAAAAACATGAATCAAGGTCATCCATCCATTACCTTCCGCTTTATCCTATATTAGGGTCTCGGGGGGGGGGGGGGGGGGGGGGGGGTGTTTTCCTTATGCCCCCCCATAAGGAACACCCTTAGTGCCCATCCAGAGGAGAACATTTCAGGCGCTGGGCAGATACACCCAGGACAGGGCGCCAATTTATCGCTGGGCACACACTCCCTCACACAGACACATTCTATATGGGGCAATTTGGAGAACTCAGTTGACCTTGATCCATGTTTTTGGACTGTGGGAGGAAACCGGAGAACCCGGAGGAAACCCACGCGGACACGGGGAGAACATGGAAACTACACCCATATTGGGATTCGACCAGGGAATCCCTAGTGCTGAGAGGAGAACATGCTAAACACTAAGCCAACATGCCGCGTGGCTCAATGTCAATTGAACTCTCCAAATTGCCCCATATAGAGTGTGTCTGTGTGAGTGAGTGTAAACCCTACAACCCTAGTAGAGGATAAAGCGGAAGATAATGGATGGATAGTGATGGGGCGGCACTGTGGCTTAGTGCTTAGCATGTTCGTTCTCCTCTCAGTGCTAGGGATTCCGGTTCGAATCCCAATCTGGGTGGAGTTTCCATATTCTCCCCATGTCCGCGTGGGTTTCATCCGGGTTCTCCGGTTTCCTCCCACAGTCCAAAAACATGGATTAAGGTCAATTGAGTTCTCCAAATTGCCCCATATAGAGTGTGTCTGTGTGAGTGAGTGTGTTTCCAGTGATAGATTGGCATCCTGTCCTGGGTGTATCTGCCCAGTGCCCGAAACGTTCTCCCCTGGATGGGCATGGGGAACCTCCCCCCCCCCCCCCGACCCTAGTAGAGGATAAAGCGGAAGATGATGGATGGATGGATGATGATGCAAGTGGATCAGACCCCTGAACGTTCTGATTGGTGGACTGTTCTCTGTCCAGCATCCACTCACACAAACACAACACACTCACACACCTGCACCACCAGATCAGTATCACTGCAGTACTGCGAATCAGCCACCACCCCACCACCAGAGAACATACTAAAGCGGACTAACAGAGTATGTAGAGGAACAAGTGGACTACAGAATGGAATTGTACAACTACAAAGTCCATCTATATGATTCTACAGTGAGTGTAGACCTGAGGAGGTGGACCTAATAAAACGTCCAGTCAGTGTATAAGCCTAAAAATAGTACGCATCATGATAAGTGTGCACTTTTTCAAAATGTCTAAACTAAAGTTTAACAAACCAAATAACGAGACTTACCGGCTGTTGTGCTTGGAGTCATTCTGTCACTTCTGTAAGTGTGAGAGTGTTTGAGAGAGAGAGAGAGAGAGAGAGAGAGAGCAGGGGTGAGGATGTCAGCTCTCTCTACAGAAGTAGAGAAGTTGCTAAAGAGCCGAAAGTTCCTGGTGGTGAAACCTAACGTTAGCTAAGACCAGTCAATGACCTGAATTAACAATATTCAGCCTGAAATACAATGAATTCAATGTTAATAATCCATCCATCAGCTTCCGCTTCATCCTCTATTAGGGTCGTGGGGGGTTCCCCATGCCCATCCAGGGGAGAACATCTCGGGCGCTGGGCAGATACACCCAGGACAGGGCGCCAATCTATCGCTGGGCACACACTCACTCACACAGACACACTCTATATGGGTTCAAGTCCCAATTTGGATGTAGTTTGGTCTCCTGTGTCTGTGTGGGTATTTATCAGGTTCTCCGGTTTCCACCCACAGTCCAAAAACATGTATTCAAGGTCAATAGGATGCTCTAAATTGCCACTGGATACAGTAAATTGCCCCTATATAGAGTGTAGAGTATAGAGCTCATTGATGGATTGACCCCTGGGTGTATCTGCCCACAGCCTAAAACGTCCCCCCCCTGCCAATGACCCTAGTTGATGATTATGCGGAAGATAATGAGATAAGATGAGATACTGTTTACACACTCATTATTATGGCCTATCCCTTCAGTAACCCATCCATCCATTATCTTCCATTTTATCCTCTATTAGGGTCACGGGGGGGTTCCCCATGCCCATCCAGGGGAGAACGTTTCGGGCGCTGGGCAGATACACCCAGGACAGGACGCCAATCTATCGCTGGGCACATACTCACTACACAGACACACTCTATATGGGGCAATTTTTTGGACTGTGGGAGGAAACCGGAGAACCCGGAGGAAACCCACATGGACATGAGGAGAACATGGAAACTCCACCAGTGTCAATATGTAAGTGTCAACCGAGAACTAAATGACGAAGTCGAAGGCGTGTCTTCTGTGTCTTTAAATGTTGGCAGTGGACAGCATGAAGCCAAATAAATGAAGACGTCACTTAAAGACATTACACTCCAATCACACTGATAACCGCTTAAGTTTTTAAATCGTAAACGTGACGATTATAACCAGCAATCATCCCACTTTATGAAAACTACTTCAGAAAAGCTGTGTGCTGCAAAACGGGAGTGTTAGAGACATTAGTTCTGACTTCCACAAAAAAAAAAAAACAGCACAAATTGTTGTATTCATTTTTGTTTTGTAGGTTAAAGTGTTAATAATAAATTGAGCTCCTGGATGAATGTTGTTGATGAATTTGAATTTATTATTATTTATTGATTTTATTTCATTTCATTTTTCAGTATCAAATGCAGTCAGTTCAAAAATGTTTCTCGTTTAAATAAGGATTTCAAAAAACAAAGTTAATAAAAATGATTCTTTGTTCAAAGTTGATCTATATTTCTTTTTTTTTGTTTTGTTTTCTTTATTGTTAATAAGGCGGTTCGAATCCCCATCTGGGTGGAGTTTCCATGTTCTCCCCGTGTCCGCGTGGGTTTCCTCCGGGTTCTCCGGTTTCTTCCCACAGTCCAAAAACATGGATCAAGTCAATTGAGTTCTCCAAATTGCCCCATAGAGAGCGTGTCTGAGTGTGTGCCCAGCGATAGATTGGCGTCCTGTCCTGGGTGTATCTGCCCAGCGCCCGAAACGTTCTCCCCTGGATGGGCATGGGAAACCCTCCCACGAACCTAATACAGGATAAAGTGGAAGATAATGGATGGATAATACAGACAGGGGCAGCAGGGTGGCTTAGTGGTTGGCATGTTCTCCTCTCAGCACTAGGGATTCCCAGTTCGAATCCCAATCTGGGTGGAGTTTCCAAGTCCTTCCCGTGTCCGTGTGGGTTTCCTCCGGGTTCTCCGGTTCCTCCCACAGTCCAAAAACATGGATCAAGTTCAATTGAGTTCTCTAAATTGCCCCATATAGAGTGTGTCTGTGTGAGTGAGTGTGTACCCAGCGATGGATTGGCGTCCTGTCCTGGGTGTATCTGCCCAGCGCCCGAAACGTTCTCCCCTGGATGGGCATGGGGAACCCCCCCACGACCCTAGAGGATAAAGCGGAAGATAATGAATGAATGAATATTGTTAATAAGGATACATTGTTATAATAGAGGTGAGTGTGCGTGCGTGGGGGGGGGGGGGGGGGCAAAATGTTGTCTTCTTCCTAGGGGGGGCTTAACAGAAAATAATTGAGAATCACTGCTTTATAGTACGTTCTGTGTAAGCAGTTGGAGAGAACGACTGCAGTAACGGTATGTTTTACATCATCCAGTCTTATCTGTTGACATACTGAAGGAGGCAAGCGCTCAAATTCCAGCCAAATTAATAAGTAGATCGTCCTTCTCGTCAGCCAGAAAATATTTCTTTCTCCCACTACTCTCTCTGATCTGATGATTGCAGTGGCGGCTGGTCCATAGAGGGCGCTGGGGCGCTGCCCGCTTAACATTCATTCATTCATTCATTCATTCATTATCTCCCGCTTTATCCTCTATTAGGGTCGCGGGGGGTTCCCCATGCCCATCCAGGGGAGAACATTTCGGGCGCTGGGCAGATACACCCAGGACAGGATGCCAGTCTATCGCTGGACACACACTCACTCACACAGACACACTCTATATGGCAGTGTGTGTATTTGTGTGTGTGTGTGTGTGTGTGTGTGTGTGTGTGTGTGTGCGTGTATATATATATATATATATATATATATATATATATATATATATATATATATATATATATATATATATATATATAGACACAGTGGCTTAGTCGTTAGCACGTTCTCCTCTCAGCACTAGGGATTCCCGGTTCGAATCCCCATCTGGGTGGAGTTTCCATGTTCTCCCCGTGTCTGCATGGGTTTCCTCCGGGTTCTCCGGTTTCCTCCCACAGTCCAAAAACACTAAGTCACCGTACTGTGTGTCTAATAGACATGTTAGAATTTATTGAAATTAATAAATAGGGTGGGCGGCACGGTGGCTTAGTGGTTAGCACGTTCGCCTCTCAGCACTACGGATTCCCGGTTCGAATCCCCATCTGGGTGGAGTTTCCATGTTCTCCCCGTGTCCGCGTGGGTTTCCTTCAGGTTCTCTGGTTTCCTCCCACAGTCCGAAAACATGGATCAAGTCAATTGAATTCTCAAAAAATTGCCCCATATAGAGTGTGTCTGTGTGAGTGAGTGTGTGCCCAGCGATGGATTGGCGCCCTGTCCTGGGTGTATCTGCCCAGCGCCCGAGATGTTCTCCCCTGGATGGGCATGGGGAACCCCACCGCGACCCTAATAGAGGACAAAGCGGGAGATAATGGATGGATGGAATAAATAGGGTGGCACTGTGGCTTAGTGGTTAGCATGTTCTCCTCTCAGCTCTGGGGATTCCCGGTTCGAATCCCCATCTGGGTGGAGTTCCCATGTCCTCCGCGTGACCGCGTGGGATTCCTCCGGGTTCTCCGGTTTCCTCTCACAGTCCAAAAACATGGATCAAGGTCCGGAGCATGTTGTAGTAGCTTATAGAACGGATTCTGTTTTGTAACGGCTGTTGTTTGCATTGGTTAGGTCCCCTGGGGTTAGGTCCCCTGAGGTTAGGTCCCCTGAGGTTAGGTCCCCTGGGGTTAGGTCCCTTGGGGTTAGGTCCCTTGGGGTTAGGTACATTGGGGTTAGGTCCCTTGGGGTAAGGTCCCTTGGGGTAAGGTCCCTTGGGGTTAGGTCCCTTGGGGTTAGGTCCCTTGGGGTTAGGTCCCTTGGGGTAAGGTCCCTTGGGGTTAGGTCCCTTGGGGTTAGGTCCCTTGGGATTGGGAACCCTGGGGTTAGGTCCCTTGGGGTTAGGTCCCTTGAGGTAAGGTCCCTTGGGGTTAGGTACCTTGGGGTTAGGTATCTTGGGGGTAGGTCCCTTGGGGTTAGGTCCCTTGGGATTGGGAACCCTGGGGTTAAGTCCCTAGGGGTTAGTTCCCTTGGGGTTAGGTCCCTTGGGGTTAGGTCCCTTGGGGTTAGGTCCCTTAAGGTAAGGTCCCTTGGGGTTAGGTACCTTGGGGTTAGGTATCTTGGGGTTAGGTCCCTTAGGGTAAGGTCCCTTGGGGTTAGGTCCCTTGGGGTTAGGTCCCTTGGGGTTAGGTCCCTTGGGATTGGGAACCCTGGGGTTAGGTCCCTTGGGGTTAGGTCCCTTGAGGTAAGGTCCCTTGGGGTTAGGTACCTTGGGGTTAGGTATCTTGGGAGTAGGTCCCTTGGGGTTAGGTCCCTTGGGATTGGGAACCCTGGGGTTAGGTCCCTTGGGGTTAGTTCCCTTGGGGTTAGGTCCCTTGGGGTTAGGTCCCTTGGGGTAAGGTCCCTTGGGGTTAGGTACCTTGGGGTTAGTTCCCTTGGGGTTAGGTCCCTTGGGGTTAGGTCCCTTGGGGTTAGGTCCCTTGGGGTTGGGTACCCTGGGGTTGGGTACCCTGGGGTTAGGTCCCTTGGTGTAAGATCCCTTGGGGTAAGGTCCCTTGGGGTTAGGTACCCTGGGGTTAGGTCCCTTGGGGTTAGGTCCCTTGCCCAAGGACCCTTCAGTCACAGTGCTTGATGGGACCGGGAATCGAACCAGGGACCTTCAGGTCACAGGTCTGGTTCCTTAATCTCAAGGCTAAGGATTCAGTGTGTTATTAGGGGTTACACAGAATGTTTGTGTTGGATCCCACATTCTGACCACCTTCCTGACATTGTGTTGATCTCCATTTAGCTGCCAAAACAGCCCTGACCCGATGACACATGTTCTCCACTAGACCTCTGAAGGTGCGCTGTGCTATCTGGCACCAAGATGTAAGCAGCAGATCCTTTAACTCCTGAACCTCACACTTGTTCATCCAGTGCATCCCTCAGATGTTGAACATATCAGGCGCTGGACAGATACACCCAGGACAGGGCGCCAATCTATCACTGGGCACACACTCACTCACACAGACACACTCTATATGGGGCGATTTGGAGAATTCAATTGACTTGATCCATGTTTTTGGACTGTAGGAGGAAACCGGAGAACCCCACCCAGATTGGGATTTGAACCGGGAATCCCTAGTGCTGAGAGGAGAACATGCTAACCACTAAGCCACCGTGCCGCCTGATTTAAGGTGAAATGGCAGCACTAAATCGTCCTTATCTGAATTGCCCCTATACATGTCTGTGACACCATGTCCTGGGTGTACCTGCTCCCAGCACCAGAAACCTTCTCCACTAGATAGGTATGGGGGGGAGACACCCACCCCACACACACCTCACACACACACACCACCCTAGTAAAGGATTAAGTGGAAGATATTAAAATGAGAAATTTAAAACACATGGTGTTCATTTACTTTTGCCTCGTTAGTGCATTATTAAGCCTCATGTTGTGTTTAAATCACAGCAGCTCACTGGTTATATAAGCCTGTGTTTACTGCACATTCCGGTTCTTTCCTCTCTTTATGAGCTGAGTTTTTCCAGCAGCTTGGAACCTCAGGAAGACTTTATTGATCCAACACCAATTTTCTGACAAAGCGCTTTCTGTTTCTAAAGGTTCCTCGTCCACGTTTCAGTAAGAACACAACACGTCAGAGAACCGAACAACCTCTCACCAACCCACAACTGATAACCTGAAGATCAGAAACATATCTGCTGTAATCCATGCATCCATCCATTATCTTCCACTTTATCCTCTATCAGTGGTGGGGGGGGAGGGGGGGGGGGGGGGGGGGGGGGGGGGGGGGGGGGGGGGGGGGGACGTTTCAGGCGCTGGGCAGATACACCCAGGACAGAAACGCCAATCTTATCGCTGACATTCCCACATCACATCATCCAGACACACTCTATATGGGGCAACTTTGGAGAACTCAGTTACCTTCCATGTTTTTTATCCTCTATCGGATAAACTCCACCTCACGGGGGGAACTGGGGGGGATGGGGGGGACGTCCATTGCAGCTGGGGGGGGCGCTGGGCAGATACACCCAGGACAGGGCGCCAATCCATTGCTGGACACACACTCGCTTACACATACAAACTCTATATGGGGCAATTTGGAGAACTCAATTGACCTTGATCCATGTTTTTGGACTGTGGGAGGAAAGCAGAGAACCCGGAGGAAACCCACACCGACACGGGGAGAACATGGAAACTCCACCTAGATGGGGATTCGAACTGGGAATCCATAGTGCTGAGAGGAGAACATGCTAAACACTAAACCACCGTGCCGTCCATCTGCTTTAATGTTATGTTAGCTTTATGTTATGTTATGTTATGTTTTTTTGTTATGTTATGCTATGCTACGCTACGATTATGTTAAGTTACGCTACGCTTATGTTACCTTAAGTTAAGTTACGCTTATGTTACGTTACGCTGCGCTTATGTTAAGTTACGCTGCGCTTATGTTAAGTTACGCTGCGCTAATGTTGTTACGCCACACTACGCTTATGTTACCTTAAGTTAAGTTACGCTAAAGTTATGTTATGTTGCGCTACGTTTATGTTACGTTACGCTACGCTACGCTTATGTTACCTTAAGTTAAGTTACGCTTATGTTACGTTATGTTACGCTACGCTTATTTTACGTTACGCTACTCTTATGTTACGTTACGCTACTCTACGCTTATGTTAAGTTGCGCTACGCTTATGTTACCTTAAGTAAAGTTAGGCTTATGTTACGTTACGCTACACTTATGTTATGTTGCGCTACGCTAATGTTAAGTTACGCTACGCTACGCTTATGTTACCTTAAGTTAAGTTACGCTACACTACGCTTATGTTAAGTTGCGCTACGCTACACTTATGTTACCTTAAGTTACGCTTATGTTATGTTACGTCATGTAACGCTACGCTACGCTTATGTTATGTTATGTTGTGTTACGTTACGCTACATTATGCTATGCTATAGGGCATGGTGGTTTAATGGTTAGCACTCCACTGGGTGGAGTTTCCATGTTCTCCCCGTGTCCACGTGGGTTTCCACCGGGTTCTCCGGTTTCCTCCCACAGTCCAAAAACATGGATCAAGGTCAATTGAGTTCTCCAAATTGCCCCATATATAGTGTGTGAGTGAGTGTGTGCCCAGATAGATTGGCGCCCTGCCCTGGGTGTATCTGCCCAGCACCCGAAACGTTCTCCCCTGGATGGGCATGGGGAACCCATAGATTCAGTCCTCACTGAATGGTAGATGGATTCAGTCCTCACCCCTGTGCTCTCTATGTGAGACCTGCAGAACCTCCCTGTACATGTCAGCAGTCCCACACAGAGCAGAAGCACATTCATACACACATTCACACCAAGGTGCAATTTAGCATCTCCTCTACATGTGACTCTGAGTCAGGGGGAAAAGAAGGTAGACTGTCTTTATATTTATGAGGTCATAATAATAAATACGTCTTAGGGCTTGGGTAAATACGACCTCATAATCTGACCACGTCACCTGGAGCTGATCACCAGAGCAAAGAACCCGATCAGAAACAGAAGACTTTTATTAATTTCGGGGGGGAAACTGCAGAGGGCCCTATTTTTATGCCCTTTAGTGACCCATCACCCACACTGTTAAGATTATAGAATTATTAATAGTTTAGACTATGGTGGCTTAGTGGTTGGCATGTTCTCCTCTAAGCACTAGGGATTCCCGGTTCGAATCCCAATCTGGGTTGAGTTTCCATGTTCCCCCCGTGTCTGTATGGGTTTCCTCCGGGTTCTCCGGTTTCCTCCCACAGTCCAAAAACATGGATCAAGGTCATTTGAATTCTCCAAATTGCCCCATATAGAGTGTGTCTGTGTGAGTGAGTGTGTGCCCAGTGATAGATTGGCGCCCTGTCCTGGGTGTATCTGCCCAGCGCCCGAAACGTTCTTCCCTGGATGGGCATGAGTTTAGAGTATACATTCATTCATTGATTAATTATTCATTCATTATCTTCCGCTTTATCCTCTATTATGGTCGTGGGTGGGGGGGGTTCCCCATGCCCATCCAGAGAAACGTTTCAGGCGTTGGGCAGATACACCCAGGGACAGTCCACACCAGGGCGACAATCCATCGCTGGACACACACTCGCTTATCACATACAAACTCTATATGGGCAATTTGGAGAACTCAATTGACCTTGTCCATGTTTTGGACTGTGGGAGGAAAGCAGAGAACCCGGAGGAAACCCACACCGACACGGGGAGAACATGGAAACTCCACCTAGATGGGGATTCGAAACTGGGAATCCATAGTGCTGAGAGGAGAACATGCGTAAACACAAAAACCACCGTGCCGTCCATCTGCTTTAATGTTATGTTAGCTTTATGTTATGTTATGTTATGTTTTTTTTGTTATGTTATCTGCTATGCTACCGCTACGATTATGTTACGAGTTACGCTACGCTTTATGTTACCTTAAGTAAGTTAACGCTTATGTTTACGTTACGCTGCGCTTATGTTAAGTTTTACGCTGCGCTTATGTTAAGTTACGCTGCGTCTAATGTTGTTACGCCACACTACGCTTATGTTACCTTAAGTTAAGTTACGCTAAAGTTATGTTATGTTGCGCTACGTTGTATGTTACGTTACGCTACGCTACGCTTATGTTACCTTAGTTAAGTTACGCTTATGTACGCTTATGTTACGCTACGCTTATTTTACGTTACGCTACTCTTATGTTACGTTACACGCTACTCTCGCTATGTTAAGTTGCGGCTACGCTTATGTTACCTTAAGTAAAAGTTAGGCTTATGTTACGTACGCTACACTTATGTTATGTTGCGCTACGTAAAGTTAATTGCTACCTACGCTTATGTTTTAAGTTTAAATTAGCTACACTACGCTTATTTAAGTTGCGCTACGCTACATTTTGTTACCTTAAGTTCCTTTTGTTTTGTTTCTCTGTAACGCTACGCTACGCATGTTTTTGTTTTTTGTTTTACGTTTTC
>JAFMOC010000705.1:0-40000 GCA_019802505.1 Corydoras sp. C115
CGCTCGCACTCTCTCTCTCTCTCCTCGCTCTCTGAGAAGTGCTATGAACGATTGTTCAGAACGAAAGTGCTCACTAAGCAACACTAACAAATCGTTATGAGTTATTTGAGCGACGAAACGCATATTAACGATCTGAGCGAAACGCTGGGGGAGGGTTCCACTGAATAAAAAGGACACGGGTCATCGTTCCACACGAGTGTATGATGCTGCTGCTTTGATTCATGGATCACACACACACACACACACACACACACACACACACACACAGCAAGGTAACTAAAGGTATAAACATCTGTGTTCTTTGTTGATGTTAGTCCCCTGTTGGTTCTCTGTTCTCTATCGGTCAGGAGCATCACAGAACAGGTATCATTTGGGTGGTGGATTGTTGATTGTCGGTTCTGCAGTGACACTGATGTGGTGGGGGGGGGGGGGGTTATCCCAACCTAATGTTTGGGGACATTGGAGAACACAGGGTTCTGTGCAATGTGGGTTAAGGGTCTTGCTTAGGAGGTGCAGGTGTGTTGTCCTGTACAATCACCATCACTGTGCACAAACTCAATACAGACACAGGCACTTGATAGGGGCAAATAATAGCAACTAATTCACCTTTAGTCCATGTTTTTGGACAGTGGGAGGAAACCGGAGAACCTGGAGGAAACCCACACAGACCCGGGGAGAACATGGAAACTCCACCCAGATGGGGATTCCAACCGGGAATCCCTAGAGCTTCATTCATAACTCATCCATTATCTTCCGCCATAATCTTCATTATCTCCTCCACTGATCATATAGATGGACTTTGTAGTTCTCCAATTCCAGACTGTAGTCCATCTGTGTTCTTTGTTGTTGTTAGTCCCCTGTTGGTTCTCTGTTCTCTATTGGTCAGGAGCATCACAGAACAGGATCATATGGTGGGTGGATGTTGTTTATTTTTTTTTTTTTTTTTTTTTTTTTGTCGGTTCTGCAGTGACACTGATGTGGTGGTGGTGGTGGGGGGGGGGGGGTTAGTGGAGTGTCATTTCTCCACCTCAGTGACACTACTGGGATAGGAATAATGCCCCCCACCCAATAATAAAGGAGACGTCCACAGTATGTACTGTAGAACCCAAACAGATGGACTACAGTCTGGAATTGGAGAACTACAAAGAACATCTACAGTACTAGTCCAAGATTTGGCCACGCCCCATTCTTGCTCCATCCTCTATCTCCTCCACTTATCATATAGATGGACTTTGTAGTTCTCCAATTCCAGACTGTAGTCCATCTGTGTTCTGTTGGGTCTCTGGTCTCTGTTGGTCAGGAGCATCACAGAACAGGTATCATTTGGGTGGTGGATTGTTGATTGTCAGTTCTGCAGTGACACTGATGTGGTGGGGGGGAGGGGGTTGGTGGATGTACTGTAGAACCCAAACGGATGGACTACAGTAGAACCCAAACGGATGGACCCAAACGGATGGAATTGGACAACTACAAAGTTTATCTACCAAGATTTGGTCACGCCCCCTTCTGGCTCCATCCTCTATCTCCTCCACTTATCATATAGATGGACTTTGTAGTTCTCCAATTCCAGACTGTAGTCCATCTGTGTTCTTTGTTGTTGTTAGTCCCCTGTTGGTTCTCTGTTCTCTATTGGTCAGGAGCATCACAGAACAGGTATCATTTGGGTGGTGGATTGTTTATTGTCGTGTATTTATTGTATTTATTGTGGTGGTGGTGGGGGGGGGGGGTTAGTGGAGTTTCATTTCTCCACCTCAGTGACACTGCTGGGATAGGAATAATACCCCCACCCAATAACCCCTGCTCTGTGGTGCTACTATTGAGGTTCGGAGCATTAGAACAGAGTAAATGGGACGTACACAGTATGTACTGTAGAACCCAAACAGATGGACTACAGAATGGAATTGGAGAACTACAAAGTCTATCTACCAAGATTTGGCCACGCCCCCTTCTTGCTCCATCCTCTATCTCCTCCACTTATCATATAGATGGACTTTGTAGTTCTCCAATATCAGACTGTAGTCCATCTGTGTTCTTTGTTGTTGTTAGTCCCCTGTTGGTTCTCTGTTCTCACCTCAGTGACACTGCTGGGATAGGAATAATGCCCCCACCCAATAACCCCTGCTCTGTGGTGCTACTATTGGGGTTCTGAGCATTAGAACAGAGTAAAGGGGACGGACACAGTATGTACTGTAGAACCCAAACAGATGGACTACAGTCTGGAATTGGAGAACTACAAAGAACATCTTTACAGGAAGTGGAACTGAGAACATGGACGATAAGTGGAGCAGAAAGGGGGCGTGGCCAAACTTTAGACTGGTACTGTATGTATATTTATATATATTTAAAATATTTACCTGAACTTTATCAGCCAGCAGTCGCCATGGTGACGGAGAGACGCTGTATTTGTCTTTATATAATGAAAAAAAAAAAAATTAAAAATTATAAAAGCTCCACAAACTCCATTCGGCCAAAAATAATCAGTATTCTCAGTGGCGTTGAGATGCAAACCGTGTTGGAAAAACAAAAAAACATCTTTATAAATGATTTTTACACGATTTAAAAAACTTACGAAAAACCTACAAAGATGTACAAACGCAGAACGTAGAACGCGACGGCAGGTAAACAGGAAGTGACGATGACGTGTCAATCAAACTTCGGCGGGAAAGTCTGTGCCGAAGATTCCCGACAGAATCCGATCTTCTCTTCGGGCGTGACGTCATGACGACATAACGTTATAGCTTTAAAACTTGGGGTTCTCCATATGTCCATCCAGGGGAGAACGTTTCAGGCGCTGGGCAGATACACCCAGGACAGGACGCCAATCTATCACTGGACACACACTCACACAGACACTCTATATGGGGCAATTTGGAGAACTCAATTGACCTTGATCCATGTTTTTGGAATCCATGTTTTTGAGGAAACCCACATGGACACGGGGAGAACATGCAAACTCCACAAAGATTGGGTTTCAACCCTTGATCCTCCAGTGCTGAGAGGAGAACATGCTAACCACGACACCAGATTGGCGCACATAGTATTCCATCCATCCATTATCTTCCTCTCAGCACTAGGGATTCCCAGTTCGAATCCCAATCTGGGTGGAGTTCTTCCCGTGTCCACGTGGGTTTCCTCCGGGTTCTCCGGTTTCCTCCCACAGTCCAAAAACATGGATCATGGTCAATTGAGTTCTCCAAATTGCCCCATATATAGTGTGTGTGTGTGAGTAAGTGTGTATCCAGTGATAGATTGGCGTCCTGTCCTGGGTGTATCTGCCCAGCGCCTGAGACGTTCTCCCCTGGATGGGCATGGGGAACCCCCCCCCCCCGACCCTAATAGAGGATAAAGCGGAAGAGAATGGATGTTAGGTGTTCCAGGTGTTCCAGCTTTTCTCGAATAAATGTGGGTTGTGGGTAGCGTTGTGTGTGTTTGTGTGTGTTTGTGTGTGTGTGTGTGTGTGTGTGTGTGTGTGTTGGGGGGGGGGGGGGGGGGGTTTCCCATGCCCAACCAGGGGAGAACGTTTCGGGCACTGGGCAGATACACCACTAATCTATCTTTGGACACATTCACTAATACAAACAGACTCACAAACACACTCTATATGGGGCAATTTGGAGCATTCAATTGACCTTGATCCATGTTTTTGGACTGTGGGAGGAAACCGGAGAACCCGGAGGAAACCCACACAGACACGGGGAGAACATGGAAACTCCACCCAGATTGGGATTGAAACCGGGAATCCCTAGTGCTCAGAGGAGAACATGCCAACCACTAAGCCACCGTGCCACACCCCTTTTATTAGGGTCTTGGGGGGGGGGGGTTCTCCATACCCATCCAGGTGAGAACGTTTCGGGCGCTGGGCAGATACACCCAGGACAGGACACCAATCTATCACTGGACACACACTCACTCATACAGTCACACTCTATATGGGGCAATTTAGAGAACTCAATAGACCTTGATCCATGTTTTTGGACTGTGGAAGGAAACCGGAGAACCCGGAGGAAACCCACACAGACACGGGGAGAACATGGAAACTCCACCCAGATTGGGATTCGAACCAGGAATCGCCCCGCGATCCCTCATATAGACTCAAAATCCATATGGGATGCCAGATAGGGCAAAATAAAAGAGACCGGTCAGAGCGTGATGGATAGAACACTTCATGCTCGATTACGTACGTGAGGAAAATGATGCGGCTCACGTATAGAACCAGAGAGAACAATAAGATCTCACGATTCAGACGTCACCTGCTTACAATATTGGATTTCCCCGGATAATGTCGTAAAATGTCATCTTAGGGAAAGAAGATGCATCCATCATGCGTTCTCACATCAGGAATAATGAAGCACCGCCATTGGCCGCTCTAGAACCTGTGGTGACGGTGACTCACAAACGGTTTGGATGATGAAGGAGACATCAACACGGGGTTTGGTTCTCACTAACATGTATGAAATACGTCCACCGAGGACAGAAATGTTTACTATAATGTATATGTTTTATATCCATCCATTATCTTCTGCTTTATCCTCTATTAGGGTCGGGGGGGGGGGGGGTTCCCCATGCCCATCCAGGGGAGAACGTTTCGGGCGCTGGGCAGATACACCCAGGACAGGACGCCAATCTATCACTGGACATACACTCACTCACACACACAGACACACTCTATATGAGGCAATTTGGAGAACTCAATTGACTTGATCCATGTTTTTGGACTGTGGGAGGAAACCAGAGAACCCGGAGGGGGGGGGGGGGGGGGGGTTCCTCATGCCCATCCAGGGGAGAACATTTCGGGCGCTGGGCAGATACACCCATGACAGGACGCCAATCTACCACAGGACACACACTCACTCACACACACACACTCTATATGAGGCAATTTGGAGAACTCAATTGACTTGATCCATGTTTTTGGACTGTGGGAGGAAAACCATAGAACCCGGATGGGGGGGGGGGGGGGGGGGGGGAGGGAGGGGTGTTCTCTCATGCCGCTCCAGGGGAGAACATTTCGGGCGCTGGGCAGATACACCCAGGACAGGACGCCAATCTATCGCTGGGCACACATATATGTTTTACATCTTCAATATAATTAGATTTTATATATACCCTATATATATAAGAAGGGTAGCACAGTGGCTTAGTGGTTGGCATGTTCTCCTATCGGCGCTATGGATTCCAGGTTGGAATCCCAATCTGGGTGGAGTTTCCATGTTCTCCCCGTGTCCCCGTGGGTTTCCTCAGGGTTCTCCGGTTTCCTCCCGCAGTCCAAAAACATGGATCAAGGTCAAGTGAACTCTCCAAATTGCCCCATATAGAGTGTGTGTGTGTGTGTGAGTGTGTGTCCAGTGATAGATTGGTGTCCTGTCCTGGGTGTATCCGCTTAGCGCCCGAAACGTTCTCCCCTGGATGGGCATGGGGAACCCCACTGCGACCCTAATAGAGGATAAAGCGGAAAATAATGAATGAATAAATGAATGAATGGATGTTTCAAAAGAAGGTTAGCACGGTGGCTTAGTGGTTTAGCATGTTCTCCTCTCAGCACTAGGGAATCCCGGTTCAAATCCCAATCTGGGTGGAGTTTCCATGTTCTCCCCGTGTCCGCATGGGTTTCCTCAGGGTTCTCCCACAGTCCAAAAACATGGATCAAGGTTAATTGAGTTCTCCAAATTGCCCCATATAGAGATTGGCGCACTGTCCTGTGTGTATTTGCCCAGCGCCCCAAACTTTCTCCCCTGGATCAGCATGGGGAACCCCCCCCCCCCATGACCCTAATAGAGACTAAATCTGAAGATAATGAATGGATGTTTCAAAAGAAGGGTGGCACGGTGGCTTAGTGGTTAGCATGTTCTCCTCTCAGCACTAGGGATTCCCGGTTCAAATCCCAATCTGGGTGGAGTTTCCATGTTCTCCCCGTGTCAGCGTGGGTTTCCTCCCACAGTCCAAAAACATGGATCAAGGTGAATTGGCTGCTCTAAAGTGCTGTATCCAATTGCCCCCATATAGTCTGTGTATGAGTGCCCAGCGATAGATTGGCACACTGCCCTCATGATGGCTTAGTGGTTAGCATGTTCTCCTCTCAGTGCTGGGGATCCATGTTGGAATCCCGATCTGGATGGAGTTTCCATGTTCTCATCGCGTCAATGTGGGTTCACACACATTCTATATAGGGCAATTTGCAGAATTCAATCACCTTTTTCATTCATTCATTATCGTCCGCTTTATCCTCTATTAGGGTCGCGGTGGCGTTCCCCATGCCCATCCAGGGGAGAACGTCTCGGGCGCTGGGCAGATACACCCAGGACAGGGCGCCAATCCATCACTGGACACACACTCACTCTCATAGACACACTCTATATGGGGCAATTTGGAGAATTCAATTGATTTGATCCATGTTTTTTGGACTGTGGGAGGAAACCGGAGAACTCGGAGGAAACCCATGCGGACACGGGGAAAACATGGAAACTCCACCCAGATGTGGATTCGAACCGGGAACATAATGCAACATTCATTCATTCATTCATTATCTCCCGCTTTATCCTCTATTAGGGTCGCGGTGGGGTTCCCCATGACCATCCAGGGGAGAACGTTTCGGGCGCTGGACAGATAGACCCAGGACAGGACGCCAATCTATCACTGGACACACATTCACTCACACACACACTCTATAAGGGGCAATTTGGAGAATTCAATTGATTTGGTCCATGTTTTTTGGACTGTGGGAGGAAACCCGAGAACCCGGAGGAAACCCAGGTGGACACCCCATGTCTGTTAACTTGGTAACCCTAGCACTGAAAGGTGGATGTGTTAACCGTTACCACACTGTGCCATCACACACACTCACTCTCATAGACACACTCTATATGGGGCAATTTGGAGAATTCAATTGATTTGATCCATGTTTTTGGACTGTGCGAGGAAACCGGAGAACCCGGAGGAAACCCAGGTGGACACGGGGAGAACATGGAGACTCCACCCAGATGTGGATTCGAACCGGGAACATAATGCAACATCAACTGCAAAATCAGTGAAGACACAGAGACGTTTGTTAAGATACCGTATTGGAATTTCTTTAATAATATTAAATTAAAAATATACTTTTGACAGATTCATGTAACAAAACATTTTTTTTTTGGCGGGAGAAAAGCGGCGGTTTATTATCATGGAGCCAAATAAAGGAAAGAGAACCCACCTGCCGACGCGGCCGCGCTCTCTTCTGCCTCTCGTCTCGAAGGGAAAGGAAAACGGAAAAGAGGAAAACTCGGCTCGACGGGCCTTCGCTCCGAGCCGGAGCGCCGCGATCGTTTGTTCGGTTTGTCAAAGTGGATAATACATGATGACACGTTAATCTCACAGGAGAATGGCATTAGAGGGCAATTAGCGGGGGCGATTAATTCCGTGTCGGAGCTACAGTAGGACTCGGGGTGGATGGATGGATCATCCGTAAGGTCATCCAGATTAAACCTCTCGGAGAAACAATCAGCCTTCGCCTCGGAGCTTCAGCCCGGGAAGCGCAAATCTGCTTACGGATTTATTCCAAATGTCGTCGCCGCATTGTAATCAAACTCTGCCTTCTATGTAATTACGCTGGGGGGGGGGGGGGGTTCCCCATGCCCATCCAGGGAAGAACGTTTCGGGCGTTGGGCAGATACACCCAGAGCAGGACACCAATCTATCACTGGACACACACTCACACACACACACACCCACTCTATATGGGGCAATTTGGAGAATTTAATTGACCTTGATCCATGTTTTTGGACTGTGGGAGGAAACCGGAGAACCCGGAGGAAACCCATGGGAACACAGGGCAAACATGGAAACTCCACCCAGATTGGGATTCGAACTTGGTAACCCTAGCTCTGAAATGTGGATGTGTTATCCGCTACCCCACTACCCCATCCATCCATCCATTATCTTCCACTTTATCCTGTTCTAGGGTCGCGGGGGGGGTTCCCCATGCCCATCCAGGGGAGAACGTTTCGGGCGCTGGGCAGATACACCCAGGACAGGCCACCAATCTATCATTGGACACACACTTACTCACACAGACACACTCTATATGGGGCAATTTGGAGGATTCAATTGCCATGGATCCATGTTTTTAGACTGTGGGAGGAAACCGGAGAACCCGGAGGAAACCCACGGGAACATGGGGAGAACATGGAAACTCCACCCAGATTGGGATTCGAACTGGGAATCCCTAGTTCTGACAGGAGAACATGCCAACCACTAAGCCACCGTGCCGCCTCGAAAATCAACTTAAAAAAACTCCGTGTGGGTTTCCTCCGGGTTCTCCGGTTTCCTCCCACAGTCCAAAAACATGGCTCAAGGTCAAGTGAATGCTCCAAATTGCCCCATATAGTGTATGTGTATGTGTATGAGTGAGTGTGTGTCCAGTGATAGATTGGCGTCTAATAATATGTATTGTTTGCGGTTCTACCATAAAAAAAAAAAAAAAAGTGTATAAAATTGAAATCAAATGTTTTTTTTTTTGGGGGGGGGGGATTTCAAAAGAAATAAATCTGGCAACCGATTTCCCAAAACCCACTGAACCGATGTCACGGCAGCTGCCGGCTCCCATCGCGGCGAATCTTCTGTACAGAAGGAAAGAAACGGGAGAAAAAGAACGAAGCAGGTGTTCGTCAGACCTCGCAGAAATGAAGAAATGGAGAAGAAAAGGACGGAGAACCGAATGGCCTCCCACCGCCGAGCGAGGGCAGAGATTTCGAAACACGAGGTCCACCGAGCCGGGGCTAAACACAATCACAAGGGTCACACTGGGGTGCTACGAAAACCCCCGCAAGCTCTACGAAGAAAATAAGTGCTGCTCATATTACAGATATATACAGAAAATTGAATAACCGGTCACATGGGTAAAGCAAAACAACGCAGGTGATGCAGGAGTCAACCGGAGGCGGCGGAGGGACGGGGTGGAGGAATGGACGGGTCACCCATGTATTTACAAACACACCTGGCCAGGACTGCAGTCTATAAAAATACTATTCACATTTTCTCAGTTAACAGTAGTAAAATCGCGGCCGTTTTTTCGGAAGATGATGCTCGGCGTGCCGGAGTAGAAAATGCAGACGGGGGAAATATATACAGACTGTGCGTCGTCTGCGTCTGTATTCATCACCAACGCGGTGAGAGATACGGAAACGTCTTCCAAAGGTCGGCGGCGATCGATAACAATAATGTTCTGCTATGTGAACGGGGGCCCATACGTCAGTGCTCAAAGCAAACCCCCCAAAAACCAGGATTTAATAAAATAAAGTCTCCGGGAAATTCTATGCACTGTATATCCTCATGGGAAGCGACCCACAGAGGTGTGTCCTCGGCAATGGACATTAGTTTTAACTATTTATATTTGGGAGCTAATCTATAAACTCCTAATGTGTTATAAAGAGGACATCCTGGGCCTTCCATCCATCCATCCATTATCTTCCGCTTTATCCTCTTCTAGGGTGGGGTGTGGGGGGGTTGTGGGGGGTAGGGTGGGGTTCCCCATGCCCATCCAGAACATTGGGGAGAACGTTTCGGGAGCTGGGCAGATACACCCAGGACAGGGAACCAATCTATCAGTGGGCACACACTCACACACCTTGATTTGACCTTGATCCATGTTTTTGGACTGTGGGAGGAAACCGGAGAACCTGGAGGAAAGCCATGGAGGCGGGGAGAACATGGAAACCCCACCCAGATTGGGATTCGAATGTATATATATATATATATATATAGGGTGGCACGGTGGCTTAGTGGTTGGCACGTTCGCCTCTCAGCACTAGGGATTCGAATCCCAAGTTTCCATGTTCTCCCCATGTCCGTGTGGGTTTCCTCCGGGTTCTCTGGTTTCCTCCCACAGTCCAAAAACATGGATCAAGGTCAATAAAAACTTGATTAATTACCTCTTATAGAGTGTGTTTGTGTGTGTTTGTGTGAGTGAGTGTGTGTCCAGTGATAGATTGGTGTCCTGTCCTGGGTGTATCTGCCCAGCGCCCGAAACGTTCTCCCCTTGATGGGCATTTGGAACCCCCCCGCGACCCTAATAAAGGATAAAGCGGAAGATAATGAATGAATATATATATATTCAATTTACATTAAATGTTTTTGGACTGTGGGAGGAAACCGGAGAACCCGGAAGAAACCCACACGGGGAGAACATGGAAACTCCACCCAGATTGGGATTCGAACAGCGCTAGGGATTCCCGGTTCCGATCCCAACCTGGGTGGAGTTTCCATGTTCTCCCCGTGTCCACGTGGGTTTCCTCGGGGTTCTCCGAAACGTTCTCCTCGTATAAAGATAATGAATGAATGAATGAGTTGGGAAATAAAAAATAAATTGGATGCCACTTTTATTTTTCGGTTCCCAGGAGGATATAAACCTGCCGTGAAAATGACTTCAAACAATAACAATGTGTAGTAATAACAATTAAGTAACTGAGAGAGTTAGATGGTTTAAAATTGATTATACAAAATGATGATGATAATAATAATAATAGTAATAATAATAATAATAATAATAATAACCTTAATTATTTCCAGTGCTTCCTTTAAAATCAAATCCATTTCCAATATTTACACAGGTCACATTATAAAGGGTTCGAGTGCACGTTTGTTATTGTGAAACAAAGTCCAAAAACACTCACGATGTCCTAAATATTAAAGATACAGGTTTCTAAACTCAGACGTGACGTATTTATATCGTATCGGAAATCCGAAGTTTGTGTACGGCCTGATCACAAAGATAAAGTCGTTGTTTTTACAAGTTGTGGAGTTGTGTGTGTGTGTGTGTGGGGGGGGGGGTTCTCCAAGCCAATCAAAGGGAGAACGTTTTGGGCGCTGGACAGATACATCCAGAACAGAGCACCAAGCTGTCACTGGAATCACAGTCCCTCACATACCCAAACAAACGCTATATGGGGCAATTTAAAGCCGCCATTTCACCTTGAATCCATGTTTTTGGACCGTGGGAGGAAACCGAAGAACCCAGAGGAAACCAAGATGGACATGAGGAGAACATGGAAACTCCACCCAGCGGGGGGGGGGGGGAAACATCCATTCATTATCTTCAGATTTACTCTCTATTAGGGTCGTGGGGGGGAGAATGTTTTGGGCGCTGGGCAAATACACCCAGGACAGGGCGCCAATCTAGCACTGGACACACACTCTATATGGGGCAATTTGGAGAACTCAATTGACCTTGATCCATGTTTTTGGACTGTGGGAGGAAACAGGAGACCCTGAGGAAACCCACGCGGACACGGAGACTACATGGAAACTCCACCCAGATTGGGATTGGAACCAGGAATCCCCAGCACTGAGAGGAGAACATGCTAAACCACTAAGCCACCGTGCTACCCTTCTTTTGAAACATTCATTCATTGATTTATTCATTCATTATCTCCCGCTTTATCCTCTATTAGGGTCGTGGGGGGGGGGGTTCCCCATGCCCATCCAGGGGAGAACGTTTCGGGCGCTGGGCAGATACACCCAGGAGAGGAGACCAATCTATCACTGGACACACACTCACACAAACACAGACACTCTGTATGGGGCAATTTGGAGAACTCAATTGACTTGTTCCATGTTTTTGGACTGTGGGTAGGAAACCGGAGAACCCGGAGGAAACCCACTCGGACACGGAGAGAACATGGAAACTCCACCCAGATGGGGATTCGAACCGGGAATCCCTAGTGCTGAGAGGAGAACATGCCAACCACTAAGCCACCGTGCCGCTCTCTTGTATCGGTTGTGAATAAATAGTTGCCACTATTTAAGTTCCAACCCTCGTAGTTGGGGTAATGGGTAGAAATCGGTTCCCGGCTGATCTCCGGGTGAAACTAATCCATACTTATCTATTAAACTGGCATCGCAACGCCGATACGTTTCCCAAAGGCCAGACCCAGAAACGTGGTAAATTACTTTCCAATGTGTCTCTGAAGAGCGTGCAGAGACGATGTTCCACTACTCTGGACGCAACCCGTTATTTCAGCTCCTGGCTGAAGATAAATTGTTATGTGCGGGAGGTAGGTTGCCAAGTTGAACCAAGGCCAGATGACTAATTAAGTGCACTGGCGGTTAGTTATAAATATTAGGGGAATGTGTTTAGAATGTCAGAACCTTGGCTTGCTTAGTGGTTGCCATGTTCTCCTCTCAGCCCTGTCGATCCAGGTAATGCCCCCAGGGTGCACTAATGTCTACAGCAAGTAGGAAGTAGGAACTCTGGCAAAGCCAACAATGCCCTCATGATGGCTTAGTGGTTAGCATGTTCTCCTCTCAGCCCTGGGGATCCAGGTTTGCATCCCAATCTGGGTGGAGTTCCCATGTTATCGTAACTTGGTGCTCTGTATGGGTATTAGGACCCCCCCCCTCTGCAACCCTAGTCCTTAGTAGAGGTATAAGCAGAAGATAATGAAATGAGAAGATATATCTCATCTCATTTTCTTGACCGTTGATGGGTTCTCCATGCCCATTTAGAACTTATGCCAAAAAACAGAATTGGTAATGCCCCCAGGGTGCCTGCAGCAAGTAGAAAGTAGGAACTCTGGCAAAGCCAACAATGCCCTCAATGGTTAGCATGGTTAGCATGTTCTCCTCTCCTCTCAGCCCTGGGGATCCAGGTTTGCTTCCCAATCTGGTTGGAGTTCCCATGTTATCGTCGTGTCCATATGGGTGCTCTCCGGGTTCTCCGGTTTCCTCCCACAGTCCAAGAACATGGATCAAGGTGAATTAGCTGCTCTAAATTGCCCCATATAGGAACATCTTCCCTAAGTCCGTCACAAATTGTGCTTTTTCTATTATTGACTGTGAATTGGCAAAAAATAAGAACAAAACACATTTCCAAGAACTGATCGGCGTATAAAAGTTTGTGCGCTTGTGAAAATTAATTAATCTATTTTACAAATTAGTGAGAAAAGAGAATGATGGTGATTCCAATGTGATGATAAATATCTGCTAATATAAGGATACACCCCCTGATTACCATATAGCGTATGCAGGGATACGATGATGAATAGGAAACCCATAAATGGTCATATATGTGCTTTGATTAGGGAACACTAACGAGGGACCTTAACCAGTTACCTTAACCAGACCATGGACTGGTTCAAACAAAGGACTCAAAGTCCTTATCGCAAACTGATTACATACTGCTACTCGGTCGTAAACGAAGGAATACCAACCTATGGGATTAAGCTAACAAGAAATAGCTAACCAAACCAGCATTGGGCCAGGTGAAGATTGCGCACAGATGATGGGTGCTACGTGATTCCATCTTGACTTGACAAATACCCATGGCGGTTGTACCGTAGGGCTACCAAGCCGGTGTGATCAATGCCAAGTTGAGGCAAGTTGCCCATAAATGGTCATATATGTGCTTTTGATTAGGGAACACTAACAAGGGACCTTAACCAGTTACCTTAACCAGACCACAGACCGGTTAAAACGAAGGGGTCCATAGTCTGTAACCCCTGCACTGTGGTATGAGTTCACTTCCCCAGCCTTCACATGTCAAGTACGAGGAAACAATGGCCTCTATGCAAAAATAATAATAATAATAATAAGTACAATAATAAAGTGTGATTTCTTCATCAACATGAAGAGCGAAAATATTAGTCAATGGACAAAAAGGGAAGTCGCGTCGTAGTTCCAGACCAATAAGTGCTATTAAAACGAATTCAAATCAAATTTAAAACGTTCCTTCAGACGAGACTAGTGCCGTGCCTCAGTTAGCAGCGAAACAAAGTCTGGCAGTGTTCGAAACTACGGGATTTTGGGAAACGATGGCATGTGGGCGGAAAGCAATTCCCAAAACCTTCCCCACGAGTAGTCACAATAAACAGAGAACTTTATACAAACCTAAAATCCTTACGAAGTACAACTTTAAGAGTCCTCAGAGCACAGAACCGCCAAAATACACCGGCGTACCAGTTCCCGGCCCGATGGCGGAGTACTCATTACTTGGTACCATTGGGATGATGCGTCTTTTGTTGGCCAGTCGTCCTTTCGTACTCGGCCTCAGTGATGTTCTGGAGCATTTCCCCTAGACGCCAAGTTCCAGAAGGTGTCGCCTGCCGATTCTTGATTGATGGATGATCACAGTTTGACGTTTCCTGGTTACCTGTGCTGAGAATCCAAGACTCTTTGTGTTGGCGCCAATCAATATACCATTGGCGTGATTGTTCTGTGAGTTTAAACCACCTCGTCTTTTCATGCCGGAGTTGGTACTTCATGGTCGGATATCCAGCCCATGGATCCCTTTTATTACATCTATGTATAGTCCTTCATCACAGCTGGAGATTTGCCGTGGGACGGCTGGAGCGATGAGAAATCGATAAGGGCGAGGTGGACAATAAAAAACAATATTGCAGCAGACGATCGAGAGCGTCCACTTGTTTATGAGCGATCGATTTGCCAGTAGCTACAGTTCCAAGTTCCTCAACTCATGGATACGCCATTTGAAAGTGTCCCGCCAACCGTTCCAGGTGCCGTCCTTAACGCTATGGTCCCGAAAGGCTGGCCAAGGGTTGAGAAATGGTTTAATACATGTAACAAGAGAGGCAGTGACGGAAGTTATCGCAAACTGATTACATACTGCTACTCGGTCTTCATGAAGGAATACCAACGATGGGATTACGCTAACAAAAAAATAGCTAACCAAACCAGCATTGGGCCAGGTGAAGGTCGTACACAGATGATGGGTGCTACGTGATTTCATCTTGACGGCTTGACAAATGCCTGTGGTGGTTGTACCGTAGGCTAGCGACCCGGTGTGACCAATCCCAAGTTGAGGCAAGTTGCCAAAGAAAATCGCTTTGTGACGATCCGAGTCCAGGAGCCAAGGACCTGCTGCTTTAGAGATACGGAAACGTCCGGGAAACAAAAATGCTTTCGACCATCGTGGTTGTTTTTATTTATCGAAAGACCATCTGGATTTTAACGCCATGCAGTTAAGTGATGCGCTGTCAGGGAACGAGTGGAAGAATGTACAACACAAGTGTTGCTGGTGTGGGAGTACCACACCGTAGACACGTCCTTCTTGGCCTCCGAACGCTACACCACTGTGTTCCTCTGACGGTAAGGTGGCGGTGGCAGTACAGTGCCCGTCTTCAGGGCGTACTCCGTCAGATATTCCTGATTCTCGGCCACGGCGGGTCGGATGCGGCCGTTCTGCCTGTAGAAGAAGCGAGTACTGCAGTCCTGCAAAACCTCCGGCCCATGGAGCGTCGCCTTGGGCGGAAGACTGTGCTGCCAGTATTCTGGGTTGTCGAAGGTCTTTTTGGCCTTTTTGTCCGCCACGATGGTGCCCGTATGAGCGGGGTGAAGGGTGTGCGACGGATGGAAGGGGAGGCCAGAATGGGAAGGGTGGATGGTATGCCGGGAAAGGATGGGGATCCCGGATTGCGCAGAGTAGATAGGTTGTGCGAGGATATGGGCATGTCCCGAGGGAGCACTATGGGATGGATGCCCACTCTGAGCGGCGGTTTGGCCACCGGTTACAGACGGGTTGCCGGATGCCACTGTGGAGTGGGTTACGGGGATACCGTTCTTGCGCATCAGCTCCTGATTTTTCTCTCCAGGGTTGTGAAAGGTGTTGAGATAAAGCGGATCGTTGATGTACTCATCTTCCATTTTGGACAGAACGTGACCGGTGGAATGATGAGCGTGGTCTATGGTATGGACCTCCCCGTTTCTGCGTCGGGTCACGAATGGGTTTTCTTCCACAGGGTTGCGATAATCTAGAAACAGCAAAGAGAATATAAATGAAAAGGGATCAAGGAAGAGCAAAAGTTAGGCCACGCCCCCTTCTTGTGACATTCTCTACTTCCTCCACTTATCATATAGATGGACTTACAGACGGTAGTCCCCTGTTGGTTCTCCGGTCTCTATTGGTCAGGAGCATCACAGAACAGGTATCATTTGGGTGGTGGATTGTTTATTGTCAGTTCTGCAGTGACACTGATGTGGTGGTGGTGGTGGTGGGGTTTAGTGGAGTTTCATTTCTCACTGACACTGCAGTGACACTGCTGGGATAGGAATAATGCCCCCACCCAATAACCCCTGCTCTGTGGTGCTACTATTGGGGTTCTGGAGCATTAGAAAAGAGTAAAGGGGATGTACACAGTCTGGAGAACTACAAAGTCCATCTACAGTACCAGACAAAAGTTTGGCCACGCCCCCTTCTTGCTCCATCCTCTATCTCCTCCACTTATCATATAGATGGACTTTGTAGTTCTCCAATTCCAGACTGTAGTCCATCTGTGTTCTTTGTTTTTGTTGGTCCCCTGTTGGTTCTCTGGTCTCGATTGGTCAGGAGCATCACAGAACAGGTATCATTTGGGTGGTGGATTGTTTATTGTCGGTTCTGCAGTGACACTGATGTGGTGGTGAGGGGGTTTTTAGTGGAGTTTCATTTCTCCACCTCAGTGACACTGCTGGGATAGGAATAATGCCCCCACCCAATAACCCCTGCTCTGTGGTGCTACTATTGGGGTTCTGGAGCATTAGAACAGAGTAAAGGGGACGTACACAGTATGTACTGTAGAACCCAAACAGATGGACTACAGTCTGGAATTGGAGAACTCCGGTGTAACCGGGGGATACGCTATGAAAGGAAGCGGACAGACCATTTGGAATTATTAGGACGTATTTATGGACAATATAATAATCAGTCTGTGATTCTGTCACGCCTCTATTGGTCGCTGGTGATACTGTCGGCTCTTCGGGATGGTTCATGAGCGCCCCCTATTGGACCCTGTTTGTGTTGATTGTTGCAGCTGTGTGTGTTCTTTGTGTAATTAGTTCGTTTACTCTGGTTTAACTGGGCTCTCCCGTCATGTGACCTTCCTATATGTTTAAATACCCAGCCTTTCCCAAAGTTTCCTGTGGGAACATTATTCCCTTTGAGTTCTGGTTGTCCCATCGTGTGCTTTGGCTGTGTTTCTCCCGGTGTCTTCTGCATTAAAATCAATCTTAAACCACCAACAGTCCGGATTCTGTCCTCTCTAGCCGTGGCATTGTAACAGATTCAGATATTTTTAGTAGCCTAGAAGACCTCAAAGGTCCTTGTTAGGACAATTAAAGGCTTAATATGTTGCATTATCAGGTTTGGCACATCTTTGCTACCAGGGAGTGACCAGTTCTAATAAATAGTGTGTATTGGTACCTGCAGGGCGGCACGGTGGCTTAGTGGTTAGCATGTTCTCCTCTCAGCACTAGGGATTCCTAGTTGGAATCCCCATCTGGGTGGAGTTTCCATGTTCTCCCTGTGTCCGTGTGGGTTTCCTCCGGGTTCTCTGGTTTCCTCCCACAGTCCAAAAACATGGATCAAGTCAATTGAGTTCTCCAAATTGCCCCATGTAGAGTGTGTGTGTGTGAGTGAGTGTATCCAGTGATAGATTGGCGTCCTGTCCTGGGTGTATCTGCCCAGCACCCGAAACGTTCTCCCCTGGATGGGCATGGGGAACCCCCCCGCGACACTAATATAGAGGATAAAGTGGAAGATAATGAATGAATGAATGGTACCTGCGGATTTTTTGTCCTTCTTTGCAGTCATATACCCGTCCTGGTCTTTTTCTGCTCTGGCTGCTCGGTCGCTCAGCAGCAACGTGGGCTCGGTGCTGTACCGTTGAGCGCTGGCCTCATCGCAAGCTCTGCCCCGGGGTGACGCTTGCTTTTTCAGGGTCCCGTTACAGCGTGGGTCTTCTGAGGCCATGGCCCCGCCCTGCTGAGGCTCCTGGGACGAGCATGTTGGCGTTAGGGAGGACACAGCCACCACCCTCGGGATAGTGGCCATCATGGCCTCCATTCCAAAACTGCTGTCCTGGTACGCAAACTGGTTCTGTATTTAGATTGAAAAACATGATATAGAAATAAAAAATATATTACATCAAAATATATTACATCATCACACGCCAGAAGGGTCAGTGGTTGGGCGTTGGGCTATCAATCTGAAGGTTGGGGTTCAAATCCCAGGTCCACTGAAGTTACCAATGGGGGTCCTTGAGCAAGGCCCTTAACCCTCATTGCTCCAGGGGGGCCGTAGGGTCAACTCTGTGCTCTGACCCCAACCAAATTGAGATACTTGTCTAAGGGTATGGTAGCTCAGTGGTTAGGGGGTTGGGCTATCAATCTGAAGGTTGGGGGTTCAAATCCTAGGTCCACTGAAGTTACCAATGTGGGTCCCTGAGCAAGGCCCTTAACCCTCATTGCTCCAGGGATGTTGTGATTAACCCTGTGCTCACCTTGTAAGTTGATTTGGACAAAAGCGTCCAATAAATAACCAAATGTAATGTAAATGTAAAGGTTAGTGGTTCTCATTGTTGGGGATCCAGGTTAGAATCCCGATCTGGGTGGAGTTGCCATGTTCTCCCCGTGTCTGTGTGGGTTTCCTACAATTGCCCCATATAGAGTGTGTCTGCGTATGTGAGTGTGTGTCCAGTGATGGATTGGTGTCCTGTCCTGGGTGTATCTGCTCAGCGCCCAAAACGTTCTCCCCTGGATGGGTATGGGGAACCCCCCCGCGACCCCAGTAGATAATGGATGGACGAACCAAGAACAGGTGTAGTTTCGAGATCGACCCCAGCAGGAACCCTTTTGATTTTACCCCCAGTTCTAAGCCTGGCTGTGGGTTCACTTTCTTGTGGCTGTTTTGTTATTTGCTCGCAATAAGAAAGAAGGCAACGCAAAGGTCTTTGAATATCAATGAGGCGCATCAATCCTTCAGCGCCGCTGTGGAACATGACACACTCGGTTCCGCTGGAGCTTGCTGACTAAACTCTGCTCGGGGAGAACAGAACGGAACCCAAGTGTTCCCAACAGATCAGAATATTAACTCCGCTTCACGCCTCCAAAGCGTCTTCCCGTTCTATTTTCTTGATGGGATTCATATTAGGCGGCACGGTGGCTTAGTGTTCTACTCTCAGCACTAGGGATTCCCGGTTCCAATCCCAATCTGGGTGGAGTTTCGCGTGGGTTTCCTCCGGGTTCTCCGGTTTCCTCCCACAGTCCAAAAACATGGATGAAGTTAATTGAGTTCTCCAAATTGCCCCATATAGAGTGTGTCTGTGTGAGTGAGTGTGTGTCCAGTCCTGGGTGCCTTTGGCGTCCTGTCCTGGGTGTATCTGCCCAGCGCCCGAAACGTTCTCCCCTGGATGTGCATGGGGAACATGGGTTTAGCATGTTCTCCTCTCAGCACTAGGGATTCTCGGTTCGAATCCCCATCTGGGTGGAGTTTCCATGTTCTCCCTGTCTCCGCGTGGGTTTCCTCCGGGTTCTCCAGTTTCCTCTTACAGTCCAAAAACATGGATGAAGTTAATTGAGTTCTCCAAATTGCCCCATATAGAGTGTGTCTGTGTGAGTGAGTGTGTGTCCAGTGATAGATTGGCGTCCTGTCCTGGGTGTATCTGCCCAGCGCCCGAAACGTTCTCCCCTGGATGGACATGGGGAACCCCCCCCCCCCCCATGACCCTAGTAGAGGATAAAGCGGAAGATAATGGATGGATGTATTCATATTTGGCGGCACGGTGGCTTAGTGGTTGGCATGTTCTCCTCTCAGCGCTAGGGATTCCCGGTTCGAATCCCAATCTGGGTGGAGTTTCCATGTTCTCCCCATGTCCGCGTGGGTTTCCTCCGGGTTCTCCGGTTTCCTCCCACAGTCCAAACACATGGATCAAGTCAATGAGTTCTCCAAATTGCCCCATATAGAGTGTGTGTCTGTGTGAGTGAGTGTGTGTCCAGTGTACTTTATTACTTCGATACTTTGTTTTAGTTTATATTGAAAAACATATAATTCAGTGGCGCCTCGATTTTATTGGCATGCTGAAGCCATTTTGACGGGATATGAATCCTCTCTCCCTCACCACACCTCCCGTCCCTGATGTCACGCATGTTTCCAGTTAATAAGCCGACGGTCTTCGGTTACAGAACAAACACTGAGGCACTGCCTGCTGTCTATAAGCAAACACCCCCCTCCCCTCCCCCGAGTGAGGACCCTGCTATTTACACAGACTGGACCTTGTAATGAAAGTGCCATCAGTGATGCATCTCTGGAAATGGCACCGAAAATATCTAATAACACCTTCTACATATAGACATCAGGAGCCAATCAATATCTGCAATCAGATTAGGCACCATCAACAATTTATATATATATATATATATATCCATCCATTATCTTTAGCTTTATCCTCTATTAGGGTCGTGGGGGGGTTCCCCATGTCCATCCAGGGGAGAACGTTTCAGGCGCTGGGCAGATAGACCCAGGACAGGACGCCAATCCATCACTGGACACACTCTCACTCACACATACACACTCTATATGGGGCAATTTGGAGAATTCAGTTGACCTTGATCCATGTTTTTGGACTGTGGAAGGAAGGAGAACATGGAAACTCCACCCAGATTGGGATTCGAACCGGGAATCCCTAGTGCTGAGAGGAGAACATGCTAAACACCAAGCCACCATGCCGCCTATATATTCATTCATTCATTCATTATCTCCCGCTTTATCCTCTATTAGGGTGGGGGGGGGGTTCCCCATGCCCATCCAGGGGAGAACGTTTCAGGCGCTGGGAAGATAGACCCAGGACAGGACGCCAATGTATCACTGAATACACTCTCACTTACACAGACACACACTATATGGGGCAATTTGGAGAATTCAGTTGACCTTGATCCATGTTTTTGGACTGTGGGAGGAAACCGGAGAACCCGGAGGAAACCCACGAGGACACGGGGAGAACATGGAAACTCCACCCAGATTGGGATTCGAACCGGAAATCCCTAGTGCTGAGAGGAGAACATGCTAAACACCAAGCCACCGTGCCGCCTATATATTCATTCATTCATCCATCCATTATCTCCCGCTTTTTCCTCTATTAGGGTCGCGGGGGGGGTGGGGGGGGTTCCCCATGCCCATCCAGGGGAGAACGTTTCGGGCGCTGGGCAGATACACCCAGGACAGGACGCCAATCTATCACTGGACACACACTCACTCACACAGACACACTCTATATGGGGCAATTTGGAGAATTCAGTAGACTTGATCCATGTTTTTGGACTGTGGGAGGAAACCGGAGAACCCGGAGGAAACCCACACGGACACGGGGAGAACATGGAAACGCCACCCAGATTGGGATTCGAACCAGGAATCCATAGCGCTGAGAGGAGAACATGCTAAACATTAAGCCACCGTGCCGCCAATATATATATATATATAGTAACAGTCACGCCCCCTTCTTGCTCCATCCTCTATCTCCTCCACCTACCATATAGATGGACTTTGTAGTTCTACAATTACAGACTGTAGTCCATCTGTGTTCTTTGTTTCCTCCCACAGTCCAAAAACAAGAATCAACGTCAATTGAGTTCTCTAAATTGCCCCATATAGAGTGTGTCTGTGTGAGTGAGTGTGTGTCCAGTGATATATTGGTGTCCTGTGATATATTGGTGTGGTGGTTCCACAGTCCAAAAACATGGATCAAGGTCAACTGAATTCTCCAAATTGCCCCATATATCTCACTCTGTGTAAGTGAGAGTGTATTTAGAGATAGATTGGTGTCCTGTCCTGGGTCTATCTGCCCAGCGCCCGAAACGTTCTCCCCTGGATGGACATGGGGAACCCCCCCCCACGACCCTAATAGAGGATAAAGCTGAAGATAATGGACTGATGGACGGACAGTATATTTCATGTTATAGTCTATATGTGGCATGTTCTCCTCTCAGCACTGAGGATCCAGGTTTGAATCCCGATCTGGGTGGAGTTTTCATGTTCTCGCCGTGTCCATGTGGGTTTCCTCCGGGTTCTCTGGTTTCCTCCCACAGTCCAAAAACTGCCCCATATAGTCCACATTAAGGTGAATCGACTGCTTTAAATTGCCCCTATATATTGTATGTGTATGTGTGTGCGTCCTGTTCTGGGTGTATCTGCCCAGAACCCGAGACCCGAGTTCTGGATGAGCATGGGGAACCCTCATGTCTCTAGTCACTAGTAGAGGATTAAGTAGACGATATTGAGACGCGATATAAACTAATCGACTTGGAGGATGGAGAGGCGCTGGAGGTTCACATCCAACCACACTAACACACTCTCTATGGGGCAATTTGGAGAATTCAATTGACCTTGGTCCATGATTTTGGACTGTGGGAGGAAACCGGAAACACTTGAAATGGAAACACTTGAAATGTACGTATGCTAACTGTCACCTAGGGGGCGCTGGGCAGATACCCCCAGAACAAGGTGTCAATTCATTGGTAGACAACACTATATACACACTATATAGGGGCAATTTATATAGGGGCAATTTAGAGCAGCCAATGGACAGTGATGGATGGGCGTCCTGTCCTGGGTGTATCTGCCCAGCGCCCGAAACGTTCTCATCTGGATGGGCATGGGGAACCCCCCCCCCCCCTTGACCCTAGTCAATACAATGGAATTGTATTTGAGTCCATGTTTTTGGACATCACGTCCTCTGGGACAGCGTCCTTACCCGGTTGGAGTCGAGACGTGAGCGCGTGGTGTAGGTCAGCGGGGGTATGTTGAAGTTGTGGGGTACCAGGTACTCCTCTGCATCCATCAGATCCTCCAGTTCCTCCTCATCCAGCAGACTCTGGAAAAACTTACTGTCATTGGGATTAGGGAGCTTCATTCGGTCGTCCCCCTGCGGAGACACGAGACACGAGTGGAGACATAGCGTGAGACGTGGGGCGAGCAGAAGGGAGACGCTGGGTTATTAGATTATTACTATTATTACTATGCTATTATCCTAGATGATTTACAAGTGGGCAAGGTGGCCTAGTGGTTGGCATGTTCTCCTCTCAGCACTGGGGGTTCAGGTTCGAATCCCAATCTGGGTGGAGTTTCCATGTTCTCCCCGTGTCCGCATGGGTTTCCTCCGGGTTCTCCGGTTTCCTCCCACAGCCCCAAAAACATGGCTCATGGTCAATTGAATTCTCCAAATTGCCCCATATAGAGTGTGTGTGTGAGTGAGTGTGTGTCCAGTGATAGATTGGCGTCCTGTCCTGGGTGTATCTGCCCAGTGCCCGAAACGTTCTCCCCTGGATGGGCATGGGGAACCCCCCCCCCCCCCCAATAGAGGATAAAGCGGGAGATAATGGATGGATGGATATACAAGTGGGCATGATGGGGGGGGGGGGGGGTTCCCCATGCCCCAACGTCTCGGGCGCTGGGCAGATACACCCAGGACAGGACGCCAATCTATCACTGGACACACACTCACTCACACAGACACACACACACACTCTATATGGGGCAATTTGGAGAATTCAGTTGACCTTGATCCATGTTTTTGGACTGTGGGAAGAAACCGGAGAACCCGGAGGAAACCCACGCGGACACGGGGAGAACATGGAAACTCCACCCAGATTGGGATTCGAACCTGCATCCTCAGCACCAGCACAATTTTAAAATGAATATTTATTCTGAATCAACAGCTCGTTGTTTGAATTGTTTTACGGTGGCTTAGTGCTTTGGCATGTTCTCCTCTCAGTGCTAGGGATTCCCGGTTCGAATCCCAATCTGGGTGGAGTTTCCATGTTCTCCCCGTGTCCATGTGGGTTTCCTCCGGGTTCTCCAGCTTTCTCCCACAGTCCTGCCCCATATAGTCCACATTAAGGTAAATCGACTGCTTTAAATTGCCCCTATATATTGTATATATCTGTATGTGTGTGCGTCCTGTTCTGGGTGTATCTGCCCAGAACCCGAGACCCGAGTTCTGGATGAGCATGGGGAACCCTCATGTCTCTAGTCACTAGTAGAGGATTAAGTAGACGATATTGAGACGCGATATAAACTAATCGACTTGGAGGATGGAGAGGCGCTGGAGGTTCACATCCAACCACACTAACACACTCTCTATGGGGCAATTTGGAGAATTCAATTGACCTTGGTCCATGATTTTGGACTGTGGGAGGAAACCGGAAACACTTGAAATGGAAACACTTGAAATATACGTATGGTAACTGTCACCTAGGGGGCGCTGGGCAGATACCCCCAGAACAAGGTGTCAATTCATTGGTAGACACACATACACACTATATAGGGGCAATTTATATAGGGGCAATTTAGAGCAGCCAATGGACAGTGATGGATGGGCGTCCTGTCCTGGGTGTATCTGCCCAGCGCCCGAAACGTTCTCATCTGGATGGGCATGGGGAACCCCCCCCCCCCTTGACCCTAGTCAATACAATGGAATTGTATTTGAGTCCATGTTTTTGGACATCACGTCCTCTGGGACAGCGTCCTTACCCGGTTGGAGTCGAGACGTGAGCGCGTGGTGTAGGTCAGCGGGGGTATGTTGAAGTTGTGGGGTACCAGGTACTCCTCTGCATCCATCAGATCCTCCAGTTCCTCCTCATCCAGCAGACTCTGGAAAAACTTACTGTCATTGGGATTAGGGAGCTTCATTCGGTCGTCCCCCTGCGGAGACACGAGACACGAGTGGAGACATAGCGTGAGACGTGGGGCGAGCAGAAGGGAGACGCTGGGTTATTAGATTATTACTATTATTACTATGCTATTATCCTAGATGATTTACAAGTGGGCAAGGTGGCCTAGTGGTTGGCATGTTCTCCTCTCAGCACTGGGGGTTCAGGTTCGAATCCCAATCTGGGTGGAGTTTCCATGTTCTCCCCGTGTCCGCATGGGTTTCCTCCGGGTTCTCCGGTTTCCTCCCACAGCCCCAAAAACATGGCTCATGGTCAATTGAATTCTCCAAATTGCCCCATATAGAGTGTGTGTGTGAGTGAGTGTGTGTCCAGTGATAGATTGGCGTCCTGTCCTGGGTGTATCTGCCCAGCGCCCGAAATGTTCTCCACCCCCCCCTCCCCGACCCTAGTCAATACATTGGAATTGTATTTGAATCCATGTTTTTGGACTGTGGGAGGAAACCGGAGAACCCGGAGGAAACCCACATGGACACGGGGAGAACATGCAAACTCCACCCAGATTGGGATTCGAACCTGCATCCCCAGCACCAGCACAATTTTAAAATGAATATTTATTCTAAATCAACAGCTCGTTGTTTGAATTGTTTTACGGTAGCTTAGTGCTTTGGCATGTTCTCCTCTCAGCGCTAGGGATTCCCGGTTCGAATCCCCATCTGGGTGGAGTTTCCATGTTCTCCCCGTGTCCATGTTGGTTTCCTCAGGGTTCTCCGGTTTCCTCCCACAGTCCAAAAACATGGATCAAGGGCAATTGAATTCTCCAAATTGCCCCATATAGAGTGTGTGTGTGTGAGTGAGTGTGTGTCCAGCGATAGATTGGCGTCCTGTCCTGGGTCTATCTGCCCAGCGCCTGAAACGTTCTCCCCTGGATGGGCATGAGGAACCCCCCCCCCCCACACACACAACCCTAGTAGAGGATAAAGCGGAAGATAATGGATGGATGTTGCCAAGTGGGCGGCATGGTGGCTTAGTGGTTGGCATGTTCTCCTCTCAGCTCTAGGGATTCCCGGTTCGAATCCCCATCTGGGTGGAGTTTTCATGTTCTCCCTGTGTCCATGTGGGTTTCCTCCGGGTTCTCCGATTTCCTCCCAACAGTCCAAAAACATGGATTCAAGGTGAATTGGTTGTTCTAAATTGCTCCTGTCTTAATTGCCCTATCTGAAATGTATATATCTGAATATAGTATGTGTGAGTGAGTGTGTGTCCAGTGATAGATTGGCGTCCTGTCCTGGGTGTATCTGCCCAGCGCCCGAAACCTTCTCCCCTGGATGGACATGGGGAACCCCCCCCCACGACCCTAGTAGAGGATAAAGCAGAAAGATAATTGGATGGCCATGGGGAGAACCCCCCCCCCCCCCCCCCCCCCCCCCCCCCTAACCTAATAGATGGATAAAGCAGAAGATGATGGATGGATGGATGTTGTGTAAAGCCTGGGTGTTCATACATTTGACCATGACCATGTAGACGTCGATGGTGCAGATGGGGGGTTGAGGAAGGCGCTCTCCTTTCTCCAGCAGGTCAGGAATCTCGCGAGTGGGAATTCCGTCATATGGCTTTCCACCGAACGTCATCAGCTCCCAGATGGTCACGCCTACAATTCCAATGATCACAGTTTATCAGAAGCACAGGCTTCACTTCACAGTACCCTGTGTTCAGAACATAGTACCCTGTGCTCACCACATAATACCCTGTGTTCAGTATATAGTACCCTGTGCTTACCACATAATACCCTGTGTTCAGTATATAATACCCTGTGCTCACCATATAATACTCTGTGTTCAGTATATAGTACCCTGTGCTCACCACATAATACCCTGTGTTCAGTATATAGTACCCTGTGTTCAGTACATAGTACCCTGTGCTCGCCACATAATACCCTGTGTTCAGTACATAGTACCCTGTGCTCGCCACATAATACCCTGTGTTCAGTATATAGTACCCTGTGCTCACCACATAATACCCTGTGTTCAGTACATAGTACCCTGTGCTCACTACATAATACCCTGTGTTCAGTACATAGTACCCTGTGCTCACCACATAATACCCTGTGTTCAGTACATAGTACCCTGTGTTCACTACATAGTACACTGTACCAACAGTACCTTGTGCTAAACATATAGTACCCTGTGCCAACGAAATAGGAAACTGTGCTCACTACATAATACCCTGTGTTCAGAACATAGTACCCTGTGCTCACCACATAATACCCTGTGTTCAGTACATAGTACCCTGTGCTCACCACATAATACCCTGTGTTCAGTATATAGTACCCTGTGCTCACCACATAATACTCTGTGTTCAGTACATAGTACCCTGTGCTCACCACATAATACCCTGTGTTCAGTATATAGTACCCTGTGTTCACTACATAGTACACTGTACCAACAGTACCTTGTGCTAAACATATAGTACCCTGTGCCAACGAAATAGGAAACTGTGCTCACTACATAATACCCTGTGTTCAGTACATAGTACCCTGTGCTCACCACATAATACCCTGTGTTCAGTACATAGTACCCTGTGCTCACCACATAATACCCTGTGTTCAGTACATAGTACCCTGTGCTCACCACATAATACCCTGTGTTCAGTACATAGTACCCTGTGCTCACCACATAATACCCTGTGTTCCAGTACATAGTACCCTGTGTTCATACATAGTACCCTGTTCAGAACACGTAACCCTGTGCTAAAACCATATAATACCCTGTCTTCAACGTACATAGTACCCTGTGCTCACCTACATAATACCCTGTGTTTTCAGTATATAGTACCCTGTGCTCACCACATAATACCTCGGTCTTCAGTCTATAGTACCTGTGCTCACCACATAATACCCTGTGTGGTCAGTACATATAGTACCTGTGTTCACTACATAGTAATCTCAGTATACAGTACACCTGGTGCTCACCACATATAGTACTCTGTGCTTTTCACGTACATAGAAACTGTGCTCACCACATAATACACTGTGTTCAGAACATAGTACCCTGTGCTCACCACATAATACCCTGTGTTCAGTATATAGTACCCTGTGCTCACCACATAATACCCTGTGTTCAGTATATAGTATCCTGTGCTCACCACATAATACCCTGTGTTCAGTACATAGTACCCTGTGCTCGCCACATAATACCCTGTGTTCAGTACATAGTACCCTGTGCTCACCACAAATTACCACTGTGTTCAGTATGTAGTACCCTGTGCTCACCACATAATACTCTGTGTGCAGTACATAGTACCCCCGTGCTCACCACATAATACCCTGTGTTCAGTACCATAGTACCCTGTGTTCACCACATACATAGTACCTGTGTACCAACATAGTACCTTGTGCTCACCACATATATACCCTGTGTTCACGAAATAGGTACCCTGTGGCTCACTACATAAGTACCCTGTGTTCAGACACATAGTACCCTGTGCTCACCACATAATACCCTGTCTTCAGTATTATATACCCTGTGCTCACCACATAATACCCTGTCTTCAGTATATAGTATCTGTGCCGTCACCACATAATACCCTGTGGTTCAGTACATATAGTACCCTGTGTTAACTACATAGGACACTGGTAACCAACAGTACCTTGTGTCTAAACATATAGTACCCTGTGCCAACGAAATAGGAAACTGGGCTCACTACACTAATATTTTACCCTGGTTTCAGCAACATTATTTACTGTGCTACACCCACTGTTACCCGTATTCAGTATTATAGTACCCTGTGATCCAAAACCCCACCATAATGACCCTGTCTTTCAGTTATATAGTAACCTAGTGGCTTCACCACATAGTAATACCCTGTCGCTTCAGTATTATATATCATGGTGCTCACACAATAATTACCCTGGTTCAGTAGCATAGTACCCTGTGTTCACTACCATGTAGTACACTGTGCCACTAGTAACTTGTGCTAAACATATAGTACCCTAGCTGCCAACGAAATAGGAAACTGTGCTCACTACATAGATACCTGTGTTCAGTACATAGTAGCCCTGTGCCTCACACATAATACCTGTGCCACTTCAGTACATTAGTACCCTGTGCTCAACATAATTAGTAGCCTGTTGCTTAGTAGCATAGCTACCCTGTGCTTCACCACATAATACCTGTGTCTCCTCGAACATAGTACCCTGTGCTAAACCACATATATACCCTGTCGTCAACAGTATATAGAAAAATTAGTATCCCCTGTGCTCAACCACATAATACCCTGGCTCAGTAAGTAGTATCTGTGCTCACCACATAATACCCTGTGTTCATCAACATAGTACCCTGTGCTCACCACATAATACCATGTCTTCAGTACATAGCAATACCCTGTGCTACACCACATAATACCCTGTTGTTTCAGTAATGTAGTGTACACTCTGTGCTCACCACATAATACTCTGTGTTCACACATAGTACCCTGTGCGTCAACCAGCATAAACCCCCTCGTTGTATACAGTACAATAGGTACCCTGCGTGGTTGTTCACTAAATACATCACCATAGTACACTGCTTACTAACAGTATACCATTAGATGCGTAAAACATATAGTACCCTGTGCCAACGAAATAGTGAAAACTGTGCTCACTACATAATACCTCGTGTGTTCAGTACATAGTACCCTGTGCTCACCCACATAATACCCTGCGTTCCCAGTAAAATAGTACCCTGTGCACTCACAATAATACCTGTGTTCATTAGTACATAGTACCCTGTGCTCCCCACACAGTACACTGTTGCTCACCACACAGTAGCGCTGTGTTTTTCTCACCACACAGTACCCTGTGCGTACCACACAGCACCCTGTGCTCATCACAATAGTACCCGTGCTCACCACACAGTACACTGTGCTCATCACACAGATACCTGTGCTCACCCATCACAGCACCCTGTGCATCATCACACAGTACCCCTGTGCTCAATCACACAGTACCATGTGCTCACTCACACAGTACCCTGTGCTCACCACACAGTACCCTGTGCTCACCACACAGCACCCTGTGCTTCATCACACAGCACCTGTGCTCAAATGCACACAGTACCCTGTGCTCATCACACAGTACCCTGTGCTCACCACACAGTAACCTGTGATATCACTCACACAGTACCCTGTGCTCACCACACAGTACCCTGTGCTCATCACACAGTACCCTGTGCTCATCACGCATTACCCTGTGATCCACACAGTACCCTGTGCTCACCCACACAGTTACCCTGTGCTCACCATCACACAGTACCACTGTGCTCATCACACATTTACCCTGTGCTCATCAACCACAGTACCCTGTGCTCACACACAGTACCCTGTGCTCATCCACACAGTACCCTGTGCTCACCACACAGTACCTGTGCTCACCACACAGTACCCTGTGCTGAGACCTTCACCACACAGTAACCTGTGCTCACCACACAGTACCCTGTGCTCATCACACAGGTAGGCCCTGTGCTCACCACACAGCAACCCTGTGCTCATCACACAGCACCCTGTGCTCACCACACAGTACCCTGTGCTCACCACATAGTACCCTGTGCTAACTAAATAATACCCTGTGCTAATTACATAGTACCATGTGCTTACCACACAGTAGCCTGTGCTCACCACACAGTACCCTGTGCTCACCACACAGTACCCTGTGCTCATCGCACAGTACCCTGTGCTCACCACACAGTACCCTGTGCTCACCACACAGTACCCTGTGCTCACCACACAGTACCCTGTGCTCATCACACAGTACCCTGTGCTCACCACATAGTACCCTGTGCTAACTAAATAATACCCTGTGCTAATTACATAGTACCATGTGCTTACCACACAGTAGCCTGTGCTCACCACACAGTACCCTGTGCTCACCACACAGTACCCTGTGCTCACCACACAGTACCCTGTGCTCATCACACAGCACCCTGTGCTCACCACACAGCACCCTGTGCTCATCACACAGCACCCTGTGCTCACCACATAGTACCCTGTGCTAACTAAATAATATCCTGTGCTAATTACATAGTACCATGTGCTTACCACACAGTAGCCTGTGCTCACCACACAGTACCCTGTGCTCACCACACAGTACCCTGTGCTCACCACACAGTACCCTGTGCTCATCACACAGTACCCTGTGCTCATCACACAGTACCCTGTGCTCACCACACAGTACCCTGTGCTCACCACATAGTACCCTGTGCTAACTAAATAATATCTGTGCTAATTACATAGTACCATGTGCTTACCACACAGTAGCCTGTGCTCACCACACAGTACCCTGTGCTCACCACACAGTACCCTGTGCTCACCACACAGTACCCTGTGCTCATCACACAGTACCCTGTGCTCATCACACAGTACCCTGTGCTCACCACACAGTACCCTGTGCTCATCACACAGTACCCTGTGCTCATCACACAGTACCCTGTGCTCACCACACAGTACCCTGTGCTCATCACACAGTACCCTGTGCTCATCACACAGTACCCTGTGCTCATCACACAGTACCCTGTGCTCACCACACAGTACCCTGTGCTCATCACACAGTACCCTGTGCTCATCACACAGTACCCTGTGCTCACCACACAGTACCCTGTGCTCATCACACAGTACCCTGTGCTCATCACACAGTACCCTGTGCTCACCACACAGTACCCTGTGCTCATCACACAGTACCCTGTGCTCATCACACAGTAACCCTGTGCTCAATGTGCTACCACACAGTACCCTGTGCTCATCACACAGTACCCTGTGCTCATCACACAGTACCCTGTGCTCACCACACAGTACCCTGTGCTCACCACACAGCACCCTGTGCTCATCACACAGTACCCTGTGCTCATCACATAGTCACCGACTCTGAAATATCATAATAAACCAGATTTAAATCAGATTAGAGTATTTAACAGTTTGTAGTATTGTTTTTGGCAATAAAAAGATTTGAGGAACTACGTCTATAACTTCAGTTCTATACATAAACATGTTATGGATGCTGTATAAGTAAAGCTATAAGCCCTGAGACATAAGACATGTTCCTGTCGGTCATTATAAAGGCTGTGCGGTGCAGATTTGGTAATAATTATATAAAATAATAACTCACCGTAACTCCAGACGTCACTCTGATGTGTGAACTTCCTGTAATGAATACACTCCAGCGCCATCCACTTAATGGGCATCTAGAGGACGAGGAGACGGCCGTGAGAACACAGGAGTGATAGAGAGCACAGTGTGAGAGAACCCGTCGGGGACGAAGACACGTGGTGGAGAATTCAATTCCCCGTACAGCTGCGACGTCCTCACCGCAGACGGCGCAGTCATTTACGGAACGTCGTTTACGCACCGGTCCAGATGCAAACTGAGACAACATAGTTAGGCGTGAGGAACGGGACGGATGCAAATCACGGACATGTGGTGAGGAACGGCGGCGAGGACGAACGGAACATCACGCCACTCGCGTTCTATTTTCCCCAGATGCAGCGAGGACGTGAAATAGATAACGTTATCACTTTACACAGACGAAGACACTATATAGGGGCAATTAGGAGCAGCCAATTCACCTTGAATACATCTTTTTGGACCCGGAGAAAACCCATGCGGACACGGGGACACTCATTAAGTTCTATTTTATCCTCTATTAGGGTCGCGGGGGGGGGGTCCCCATGCCCATCCAAGAGAGAATGTTACACCCAGGACAGGACGCCGATCTATCACTGGACACACACTCACACATACAGCATACACACATAGGGGCAATTTGGAGTAACCACTAGGGATTCCCGGTTCGAATCCCAATCTGGGTGGAGTTTCCACGTTCTCCCCGTGTCCGTGTGGGTTTCCTCCGGGTTCTCCGGTTTCCTCCCACAGTCAAAAAAACATGGATCAAGTCAATTGAGTTCACCAAATTGCCCCATATAGAGTGTGTGTGTGTGAGTGAGTGTGTGTCCAGCGATAGATTGGTGTCCTGTCCTGGGTGTATCTGCCCAGCGCCCGAAACGTTCTCCCCTGGATGGGCATGGAGAACCCCCCCCCCCCACGACCCTAGTAGAAGATTGAGCAGAAGATAATGGATGGATGTATGTTATCAAATAGGCGGCACGGTGGCTTAGTGGTTTAGCATGTTCTCCTCTCAGCACCAGGGATTCCCGGTTCGAATCCCAATCTGGGTGGAGTTTCCATGTTCTCCCCATGTCCCTGTGGGTTTCCTCCGGGTTCTCCGGTGTCCTCCCACAGTCCAAAAACATGGATCAAGGTCAATAGAATTCTCCAAATTGCCCCATATAGAGTGTGTGTGTGAGTGAGTGTGTGTCCAGTGATAGATTGGTGTTCTGTCCTGGGTGTATCTGCCCAGCGCTCTCAGGGGCGTAAGGTCTGCTTGACTCCGGAGCTGAATTGATTGTTACTACGGGTTCCAATGACGCCAACATCTGGCGACGGCAGGAGACACGTTCTGCGGCTTTGAGGACAGTGGGACGTCGGAGGCGTGGGGAGACGAGGACGCGGCACGCTCCGGAAAGGGACGGCTAATTTACGAGTTGATTAGGAAGCAAGCGGCGTAAATGAACCTGTCATGGCAGGCGATGTTTGCGGAAAAAGCAAGGGGGCGCCGGGGGATGCATATTAAAGCGGGCGCATCTCTCCATTACCTCGGAACAACATCGGATTAAGTTGTTTTGCTGTCAGCGGCGCGGCGCGGTGGTGGAGCGGCGCGGTGTGGAGCGGCGCGGGTGGTGGTGCGGCGCACCTGCTCGACTCCCGAGTCGCGGCGGCGCCAAATCAGAGGCGGATGCTGCGAGATGCACTGACCTTTAATTCTCCAAATTGCCCCATATAGAGTGTGTTTGTGTGAGTGAGTGTATGTCCAGTGATAGATTGGCGTCCTGTCCTGGGTGTATCTGCCCAGCGCCCGAAACGTTCTCCCCTGGATGGGCATGGAGAACCCGGTTCGAATCCCAATCTGGGTGGAGTTTCCACGTTCTCCCCGTGTCCCTGTGGGTTTCCTCCGGGTTCTCCGGTTTCTTCCCACAGTCAAAAAACATGGATCAAGGTCAATTGAGTTCTCCAAATTGCCCCATATAGAGTGTGTGTGTGTGAGTGAGTGTGTGTCCAGTGATAGATTGGTGTCCTGTCCTGGGTGTATCTGCCCAGCACCCAAAACGTTCTCCCCTGGACGTTCTCCACCCCCCCCCCCCCGTGACCCTAATAGAGGATAAAGCGGAAGATAATGGATGAATGAAATTGCCCCTATATAGAGAGTGTGTGTGTGTGTATGTGTGTGTCCAGTGATCCTGGGTGTATCTGCCCAGCGCCCGAGACGTTCTCCGCTGGATGGGCATGGAGAACCCCCCCCCCCCACCCGCGAGTCTCAGGGGGCGTAACGTCTGTTTGACTTGAAACCTACATCGGATTAAGTTGTTTTGCTGTCAGCGGCGCGGCGCGGTGGTGGAGCGGTGGTGGAGCGGTGGTGGAGCGGTGGTGGTGCGGTGGTGGAGCGGTGGTGGTGCGGCGCGGTGGTGGAGCGGTGGTGGTGCGGCGCACCTGCTCGACTCCCGAGTCGCGGCGGCGCCAAATCAGAGGCGGATGCTGCGAGATGCACTGACCTTTAATTCTCCAAATTGCCCCATAAAGAGTGTGTGTGTGAGTGAGTGTGTGTCCAGTGATAGATTGGCGTCCTGTCCTGGGTCTATCTGCCCAGCGCCCGAAACGTTCTCCCCTGGATGGGCATGGAGAACCCGGTTCGAATCCCAATCTGGGTGAAGTTTCCATGTTCTCCCCGTGTCCGCGTGGGTTTCCTCCGGGTTCTCCGGTTTCCTCCCACAGTCCAAAAAACATGGATTTAAGATGCTGGATAGGCTGCTCTAAATTGCCCCTATATAATAATAGTGTGTGGGTGTATCTGCCCAGCGCCCGAAACGTTCTCCCCTGGATGGGCATGGAGAACCCGGTTCGAATCCCAATCTGGGTGAACCGGTGCCCCCCGCGACCCTAATATAGGATAAAGTGGAAGATAATGGATGGATGGATGTTGCCAAGTGGGCGGTTTGTGGTTTGGCATGTTCTCCTCTCAGCTCTAAGGAATCCCGGTTCGAATCCCAATCTGGGTGGAGTTTCCACGTTCTCCCCGTGTTCCTGTGGGTTTCCTCCGGGTTCTCCGGTTTCCCCCCACAGTCAAAAAAACATGGATCAAGGTCAATTGAGTTCTCCAAATTGCCCCATATAGAGTGTGTGTGTGTGAGTGAGTGTGTGTCCAGTGATAGATTGGTGTCCTGTCCTGGGTGTATCTGCCCAGCGCCCGAAACGTTCTCCCCTGGATGGGCATGTGGAACCCCCCCCCCCCCCCCGCGACTCTCAGGGGTGTAATGTCTGTTTGACTTGAAGCCTACATCGGATTAGTGACAAGACTAGTGATAGATTGCCCCCCTGTCCTGGGTGTATCTGCCCGAAATGTTCTCCCCTGGATGGGCATGTGGAACCCCCCCCCCCCCCCCCTCCCCCAACGTGGTGTCCATGTGGGTTTCCTCCGGGTTCTCCGGTTTCCTCCCACAGTCCGAAAACATGGATCAAGGTCAATTGGATTTTCCAAATTGCCCCATATAGAGTGTGTATGTCTGTGAGAGTGAGTGTGTGTCCAGCGATAGATTGGCGCCCTGTCCTGGGTGTATCTGCCCAGCGCCCGAAACGTTCTCCCCTGGATGGGCATGGGGAACCCCCCCGCGGTGGTGGTGGTGCGGCGCACCTGCTCGACTCCCGAGGTGGACGCTGCGAGACGCACTGACCTTCCCCCCGTCGGCGTTGTACTCCTTCTCATCGGCGTCCAGCAGGCGCGCCAGGCCGAAGTCCGTGATCTTGATGTGGTTGGGGGACTTGACCAGCACGTTCCTGGCCGCCAGGTCTCGGTGCACCAGCCTCCGCTCCTCCAGGTACATCATGCCCTGCAGGGACGAAGGACACGCCGCGGTCAGAGGAGGGACGCTCGACCTGGACCTCCATCTGCATTGAGAACTGGAACACCATATGACCCGATGTGGACGGCACACCTGACCCCCTCCATCTAAAACTATCGTCTTCCAAAATCAGTTCAGCCAACCCCCCCCTCCCCCCCAACACGTACCCCCACCCTTCACTTCTGGAATTGGGGGTGTGTGGGATGTGGAGTGTATCCCAGGGTTCTAAAAGGACAGGGTTCTAAAAGGACTGTTGCAGTATAGGACGGCAATCTATCACTGGACACACACTTACATACAGACACACTCTATATGGGGCAATTTGGAGAATTCAATTGACCTTGATCCATGTTTTGGGACTGTGGGAGGAAACCAGAGAACCCCGAGGAAACCCATGTGGACACGGGGAGAACATGGAAACTGAAGTTTCCAGATTGGGATGGGGTGGGGGGGGGTTCCCCATGCCCATCCAGGGGAGAACATTTCGGGCGCTAGGCAGAAACACCCACTGGACACACACTCACTCACACACAATATATATATAGGGGCAATTTAAAGCAGCCAGTTCACCTTAAAACAATGTTTTTTGGATTGTGGGAGGAAACTGAAGAACCGGAGGAAACCCACAAGGACATGGAGAACATGGAAACTCCACCCAGATTGGGATTCGATCCGGGAATCCCTAGTGCTGAGAGGAGAACATGAAAAAACACTAAGCCACCTGCCTTAGTGATTGGCATGTTCTCCTCTCAGTGCTGGGGATTCTTGGTTCGAATCCCAATCTGGGTGGAGTTTCCATGTTCTTCCCGTGTTTGCTAGGTTTATCCTCCGGTTCCTCGGGTTCCTCCCACAGTACAAAAACATGGATTCAAGGTGAATTGGCTACTCTAAATTGCCCCTATGGTGTGTAGGTCTGTGTGGATTGGGTGCCAGTGACAGATAGGCGTCCTGTCCTGGGTCTATCTGCCCAGCGCCCGAAACGTTCTCCCCTGGATGGGCATGGGGAACCCCCCCCCCCATCCAAATCTGGAAACCCGAGTTTCCATGTTCTCCCCGTGTCCACATGGGTTTCCTCCGGGTTCTCCGGTTTCCTCCCACAGTCCCAAAACATGGATCAAGGTCAATTGAGTTCTCCAAATTGCCCCATATAGAGTGTGTCTTTTTGTAAGTGTGTGTCCAGTTATAGATTGCCCCCCTGTCCTGGGTGTATCTGCCCAGCGCCCCGAAACGTTCTCCCCTGGATGGACATGGAGAACCCCCCCCCCCTCCCCACAACCCTAATAGAGGATAAAGCAGAAGATAATGGATGGATGGAAATCAAGGATGCTATAACAACGGCGTGAAAACCCTAACTGCCCCGCCCCTCGGCTCGTGTGTGAATTGCCCCCCGCCACCACGAACAACTAAATAAACAGCTGCATCGTTAAAAGCCCTCGTTAAAATCCCCTTACCCCCCCCCCCCCGTCTCATTATGTAAACACAATGCAGAGTGACGTCCTGAAGACGCATGGACCTGTAAACGCTTTGAAGAACCACGAAAGACAAAGAGAGAACTCAATAACGTCTGTCCCATTAGAACGTGTCCTTCACATACACTAACGAACTCTGGGGGGGAGGGGGGGGGGAGATGGGGGCAACTCAGCTCTGAAAGGATCAGGCGTGCTAATCAAACAGGATCACGTTCGATCGAGTGCAGCTGCAAATCCTGCAGCGCTGCGGAATTACACAGGTGGCGCCGTTTAGAGAGACACGCGGGGGTGGGGGACACGCGCGGGGGGGACACGCGGGGGGGACACGGGGGGGACACGCAGGGGGGGGGGGACACGCGGGGGGGACACGCGGGGGAGACACGGGGGGGGGGAACCGCGGGGGACGCCACGGCATCAGGACAATGGAAGCATCGAAACGTTTTGTGATGTCTCACAAAAGACTGGGACAGAGGTGGGCGGAACGGGGGCTTAGTGCTTGGCATGTTCTCCTCTCAGCACTAGGGATTCCCGGTTCGAATCCCAATCTGGGTGGAGTTTCCATGTTCTCCCCATGTCCACGTGGGTTTCCTCCGGGTTCTCCGCTTTCCTCCCACAGTCCAAAAACATGGATCAAGTCAATTGAGTTCTCCAAATTGCCCCATATAGAGTGAGTCTGTGTGTGTGAGTGAGTGTGTGTCCAGTGATAGATTGGCGTCCTGTCCTGGATGTATCTGCCCAGCGCCCGAAACGTTCTCCCCTGGATGGACAGGGGGAACCCCCCCTGTCCCCATCCCCCCACAACCCTAGTAGAGAATTAAGAGGAAGATAATGAACATGCTCTCTCTCTCTCTCTATATATATATATATATACATCCATCTTCCACTTTATCCTCTATTAGGGGGGGGAGGGGGTTCTCCATGCCCATCCAGGGGAGAACGTTTCGGGCGCTGGGCAGATACACCCAGGACAGGACGCCAATCTATCACTGGATACACACTCACTCACACACACACACACTCTATATGGGGCAATTTGGAGAATTCCATTAACCTTGATCCATGTTTTTGGACTGTGGGAGGAAACCGGAGAACCCGGAGGAAATCCACGCGGACACGGGGAGAACATGGAGAACGTCTCGGGCGCTGGGCAGATAGACCCAGGACAGGACACCAATCTATCACTGGACACACACTCACACACACACACACTCTATATGGGGCAATTTGGAGAATTCCATTGACCTTGATCCGTTATTGGACTGTGGGAGGAAACAGGAGAACCCGGAGGAAACCCACACGAACACGGGGAGAATATGGAAACTCCACCCAGATTGGGATCCGAACCGGGAATCCCTAGCTCTGAGAGGAGAACATGCCAACCACTAAGCCACCGTGCCACCCTATAGATAACGTTCTCCCCTGGATAACGTTCTCAGCACTAGGGATTCCCGGTTCGAATCCCCATCTGGGTGGAGTTTCCATGTTCTCCCCGTGTCCATGTGGGTTTCCTCCGGGTTCACCGGTTTCCTCCCACAGTCCAAAAACATGGCTCAAGTCAATTGAGTTCTCCAAATTGCCCCATATAGAGTGTGTGTGTGTGAGTGAGTGTGTGTCCAGTGATAGATCAGCGTCCTGTCCTGAGTGTATCTGCCCAGCGCCCGAAACGTTCTCCCCTGGATGGACATGGAGAACCCCCAGTGCACTGTACACGGTACTATCCCCAGATCATTTGGGTTTAGTAACTCCACAAGAAACAAGTCACCTCCTTATTATCAGTTCAGCACCCACAGGAGGCGGCACGTTAATATATCTGACAGTAACAGATGCCCTTTTGCCCCTGACGGGGGGGAAGGGGGGTTCCACGGGGGGGGGAGGGGGAGCGTTATCACGGCTTCATCGCTGTTTGTCAGGTCAATGCCTCGCCTCGTAAAGCATCTGAACTCCAAAGCGCAGCGAGATGCTGCGTGGCGGGGGCAATCGCATGCGTGGCGGGGGCAATCCCATGACTCGTTATAATGAGAGTGAGTGTCGATCGCGCCCGGCTAATCCGATTTAAACACACGGCCCCGGCTTGCGCCCCCCGGGGGACGAGCGCCGCCAAGACAGGCTCTCTATTAAGAGCGGAGAGAGGCATGACGAACATTACACCCCTGTCAGCTTGTTAGGATAAGACATTGTAGCCCGGGATCAGATGCTGATGGGGGGGGGGGTATTTGGTATTTGGGGGGGGGGGGGGGTATTTGGTATTGGGGGGGGGTATTTTGGTATTTTGGGGGGGGGTATTTGGTATTGGGGGGGGGTATTTGGTATTTTGGGGGGGGTATTTGGGTGATTTGTTCTTCATAACGCGCTCGTGATGTGAGGTGCGCTGTCATACATAGAGTAGCATCCATCCATCCATTATCTTCTGCTTTATCCTCTACTAGGGTCAGATTGGGGGGGGGGGGGGGGGGGGTTCTCCAGGCCCATCCAGGGGAGAACGTCTCGGGCGCTGGGCAGATACACCCAGGACAGGACGCCAATCTATCACTGGACACGCACTCACTCACACAGACACACTCTACATGGGGCAATTTGGATAGGGGTCATTTAGAGCCGTCAATTCACCTTGAGTCCATATTTGAACGAGGAAACCCATGAGGACGCGGGGAGAACATGGAAACTCCACCCAGATTGGGATTTGAACCTGGATCCCCAGCACTGAGAGGAGAACATGCCAACCACCAAGCCACTGTGACTGTGGAGGTTCCCCATGCCCATCCAGGGGAGAACGTTTCGGGCGCTGGGCAGATACACCCAGGACAGGACGCCAATCTATCACTGGACACACACTCACTCACACACACACTCTATATGGGGCAATTTGGAGAACTCAATTGACTTGATCCATGTTTTTGGACTGTGGGAGGAAACCGGAGAACCCGGAGAACACCCATGTGGACACGGGGAGAACATGGAAACTCCACCCAGATGGGGATTCGAACCGGGAATCCCTAGCGCTGAGAGGAGAACATGCTAAACCACTAAGCCACCGTGCCGCCCTGGATCAAGTCAATTGAGTTTTACAAATTGCCCCATATAGAGTGTGTGTGAGTGAGTGTGTGTCCAGTGATGGATTGGCGTCCTGTTCTGGGTGTATCTGCCCAGCGCCCA
>JAFMOC010000705.1:50000-112500 GCA_019802505.1 Corydoras sp. C115
CGTCCCGTCCGTCCCTCCATCCCCTCTGTCCCTCCGTCCCCTCTGTCCCCTCTGTCCCTCCGTCACCTCCGTCCCTGCCCTGCTTTTACGCTTCCTTCCATCCCTCCGTCCCGTCCGTCCCTCCGTCCCCTCTGTCCCTCCGTCCCCTCCTTCCCTCCGTCACCTCCGTCCCTCCGTTACCTCCGTCCCTACCCTGCTTTTACGCTTCCCTCCGTCCCCTCCGTCCCCTTGGTCCCTCCGTCCCCTCCGTCCCTGCCCTGCTTTTACGCTTCCTTCCATCCCTCCGTCCCGTCCGTCCCTCCGTCCCCTCTGTCCCTCCGTCCCCTCCTTCCCTCCGTCCCCTCCGTCCCTCCGTCCCCTCTGTCCCTCCGTCCCCTCCTTCCCTCCGTCCCCTCCGTCCCCTCCGTCCCCTCCGTCCCTCCGTCCCCTCCGTCCCCTCCGTCCCTTCCTTCCCTCAGTCCCCTCCGTCCCTCCGTCCCCTCCGTCCCTGCCCTGCTTTTACGCTTCCTTCCATCCCTCCGTCCCGTCCGTCCCTCCGTCCCCTCTGTCCCTCCGTCCCCTCCTTCCCTCCGTCCCCTCCGTCCCCTCTGTCCCTCCGTCCCCTCCTTCCCTCCGTCCCCTCCGTCCCCTCTGTCCCTCCGCCCCTCCGTCCTTCCGTCCCCTCCGTCCCCTCCGTCCCCTCTGTCCCTCCGTCCCCTCCGTCCTTCCGTCCCCTCCGTCCCTTCCTTCCCTCAGTCCCTTCCTTCCCTCAGTCCCCTCCGTCCCTCCGTCACCTCCGTCCCTGCCCTGCTTTTACGCTTCCTTCCATCCCTCCGTCCCGTCCGTCCCTCCGTCCCCTCTGTCCCTCCGTCCCCTCCTTCCCTCCGTCCCTCCGTCCCCTCTGTCCCTCCGTCCCTCCTCCGTCCCTCCCCCTCCGTCCCCTCCGTCCCCTCTGTCCCTCCGCCCCTCCGTCCTTCCGTCCCCTCCGTCCCCTCCGTCCCCTCTGGTCCTCCGTCCCCTCCGTCCTCTCCCTGTCCCCTCCGTCCCTTCCTTCCCTCCAGTCCCTTCCTTCCTCCCTCAGTCCCCTCCGTCCCTCCGTCACCTCCGTCCCTGCCCTGCTTTTACGCTTCCTTCCATCCCTCCGTCCTGGGTGTATCTGCCCAGCACCCGTCCGTCCTCCGTCCCCTCTGTCCCTCCGTCCCCTCCTTGCCCCTCCGTCCCCTCCGTCCCTGTCCCTCCGTCCCCTCTGTCCCTCCAGTTCCCCTCCTTCCCTCCTGTAATCTTGCCCCTCAGTCCCCTGCATGGGTCCCCTCCGTCCGGTTTCCTCAGTCCCCTCCGTCCCTCACCCGTCACAATCTAATCCGTCCCTGCCCAATCTAGAGCAACCCAAAAAAAATGCGTTTTTACGCTTCCTGCATCCCCGGTGCAGCATGTTTCATGTTTCATGTGCATTCCTTTTTTTTGCTTTACACTTCAGTCATTAAGGAAACGCTGCCCCCTTACTGCAGGAAGCTCCCCTCATCAGAGAGCGGGGGTGGGGTGGGGGTGAAGCGAATCCCCAAATTGCTTCATTAAGTAATCAGCCAGCGATGACATCCGGCTCGATAAGTAATGATGTTTGTCGTGTGGTAATGCAAACAGAGAGGACTATTAGAGAACCCATCGTCTCCAACAATCCCTCACTGTTCTGTAAGAACTAATGACTCGTCCTAATGTTTAATCTCCATGAGCTCCCTCAGTACACCCACTGAAATCCATCCATCCATCCATCCATTATATTCCGCTTTATCCTCTACTAGGGTTGCGGGGGGGGGGGGGGGGGGGGGGTTCCCCATGCCCATCCAGGGGAGAACGTTTCGGGCGCTGGGCAGATACACCCAGGACAGGACGCCAATCTATCACTGGACACACACTCACTCACACAGATACACTCTATATGGGGCAATTTGGAGAGTTCACTTGACCTTGATTCATGTTTTTGGACTGTGGGAGGAAACCGGAGAACCCGGAGGAAACCCATGTGGACACGGGGACAACATGGAAATACAAACACACGCTACATGGGGCAATTTGGAGAATTCAATTGACCTTCATCCATGTTTTTGGACTGTGGGAGGAAACCGGAGAACCCGGAGGAAACCCATGTGGACACGGGAAGGACATGGAAACTCCACCCAGATGGGGATTCGAACTGGGAATTCCTAGAGTTGAGAGGAGAACATGCTAAACCACTAAGCCACCATGCCATCCATCCATTTGTCATCTTTCGCTTCATTCTCTACTAGGGTCGCGGAGGGGTTCTCGATGTCCATCCAGGGGAGAACGTTTCGGGCGCTGGGCAGATACACCCAGGACAGGACGCCAATCTATCACTGGACACACACTCACACACACACTCTATATGGGGCAATTTGGATAGAGGTCATTTAGAGCAGTCAATTCACCTTGAATCCATAGTTGAAGGAGAAAACCCACGTGGACACGGGGAGAACATGGAAACTCCACCCAGATTGGGATTCGAACCGGGAATCCCTAGCGCTGAAAGGAGAACATGCCAACCACCAAGCCACTGTGACTGTGGAGGTTCCCCATGCCCATCCAGGGGAGAACGTTTCGGGTGCTGGGCAGATACACCCAGGACAGGACGCCAATCTATCACTGGACACACACTCACTAAACACACACACACACTCTATATGGGGCAATTTGGATAGAGGTCATTTAGAGCAGTCAATTCACCTTGAATCCATAGTTGAAGGAGAAAACCCACGTGGACACGGGGAGAACATGGAAACTCCACCCAGATTGGGATTTGAACCTGGAACCCGAGCTCTGATAGGAGAACATGCTAAACCACTCAAGCCACTGTGCTATCCATCGATCCATTGTCTTCTGCTTTATCCTCTATTAGGGTCATGGGGGGGGGGGGTTCCTCATGCGCATCCAGGGGAGAACGTTTCGGGCGCTGGGCAGACACCAATCTATCACTGGACACACACTCACTCACACACACACTCTATATGGGGCAATTTGGAGAACTCAATTGACCTCGATTTATGTTTTCGGACTGTGGGAGGAAACCGGAGAACCCGGAGGAAACCCACGCGGACACGGGGAGGACATGGAAACTCCACCCAGATGGGGATTGGAACCTGAAGGTGATGGGTGAGTGTGTGAACGGGTTTGGTGAGTTCTGTGAGTTTGTGTTGAGAACGTGTCTCTCTGTCTCTCTCGCTGCGTCTCAGAGGAGACAGAAGATGAAAGAGAGGAAAGTGGATGAAATTAAAGGACATTAAAGGTGAGACCGGAATAGAGTTCGCTCTAAAGTCCAGGCGTCTCTGGTTCTCCTTACGAAGTTCTCCCACCCCGTGTAATTTTACACAGTCAGCACTCCCATTAAAGTCCGATTTATTTCCGAGTCAACGGTCTACCCCAAGCTGCCCCGGTTCTCCGAACGAGGAGACAGGGTGCTGAGGTCCGGCACCGCGCCTCACCGAGCTGTTAGGAGTGAGGACGTGGTTCTGTCCGGTCCGATTCAGTCAGCGTGAGGCGGTTTGCACCTCAGAAGAGCACTGGATATATGTTTTTAAAGATTAAGAATAATTTATGCTCATCTGATTAATTATTTATTATTATTATTATTATTATTATTATTATTATTATTATTATTATTTATTATTATTTCTTTTCTAGGGCGGCATGGTGACTCAGCCGTGGTGGTTTAGCATGTTCTCCTCTCAGCACTAGGGATTCCCGGTTCCAATCCCAATCTGGGTGGAGTTTCCATGTCTCCCCGTGTCCGCGTGGGTTTCCTCCGGGTTCTCCGGGTTCCTCCCACAGTCCCAAAAACATGGATCAAGGTCAATTGAATTCTCCAAATTGCCCCATATAGAGTGTGTGTGTGTGAGTGAGTGAGTGGTGTCCTGTCCTGGGTGTATCTGCCCAGCGCCCAAAACGTTCTCCCCTGGATGGGCATGGGGAACCCCCCCCCCCCCGACCCTAATAGAAGATAAAGCGGAAGATAATGAATGAATGAATTATTATTATTATATATATTTTTTTATTATTATTATTTATTTTCTGGGGCGGCATGGTGGCTTAGTGGTTGGCATGTTCTCCTCTCAGCACTAGGGATTCTAGGTTGGAATCCCAATCTGGGTGGAGTTTCCATGTTCTCCCCGTGTCCGCGTGGGTTTCCTCCGGGTTCTCCGGTTTCCTCCCACAGTCCAAAAACATGGATCAAGGTCATTTGAATTCTCCAAATTGCCCCATATAGAGTGTGTGTGAGTGAGTGAGTGAGTGTGTGTCCTGTCCTGGGTGTATCTGCCCAGCGCCCGAGACGTTCTCCCCTGGATGGGCATGGGGAACCCCCCCCCCACGACCCTAATAGAGGATAAAGTGGAAGATAATGGATGGATGGATGGTTTACCCCAAGCTGACCTGGTTCTCCGAACGAGGAGACTTGGTGCTGAGGTCTGTCATCGGACCTCACTGAGCTGGTGGGATTGAGGATGCGGGAGTGAGGATGAGTATGTGGGGGGGGGGGATGTGGGGGTGAGGATGAGGATGCGGGGGTGAGGATGAGGATGGGGGGGTGAGGATGAGGATGTGGGGGTGGGGATGAGGATGGGGGTGGTGATGTGATGTGGGGGGGATGTTGGGTGAGGATGTGAGGATGTGGGGGTGGGGTGAGGATGTGGGGGGATGTGGGGGGGGGATGTGGGGTGAGGATGTGGGGGTGAGGATGAGGATGTGGGGGTGAAGATGAGGATGGGGGGGTGAGGATGAGGATGTGGGGGTGAGGATGAGGATGTGGGGGTGATGTGGGGGGGGGATGTAGTGGGGGGAGGATGAGGATGTGGGGTGGATGGGATGGGGGGGTGAGGATGAGGATGTGGGGGTGAAGATGAGGGGGGGGGATGTGGGGGGTGAGGATGAGGATGGGGGGGTGGTGGGGGGGGGATGTGGGGGTGAGGATGTGGGGGTGAGGATGAGGATGTGGGGGGATGTTGGGGTGAGGATGTGGGGGGGGGATGTTGGGGTGAGGATGTGGGGGTGAGGATGAGGATGTGGGGGTTGAGGATGAGGATGCGGGGGGGGGTGATGTGGGGGTGAGGATGTGGGGGGGGATGATGTGGGGGGGTAATGTGGGGGGGGATGTGACTCTGTTCAGTCAGATTCGATCAGCGTGAGGCAGATTGCACTTCAGAAGACAATGGGGAAAAATACAGGACACATGGGACGGAAAATAAATAGAAAAGGATGGCCAGGTGTGTGTGTGTGTGTGTGTGTGTGTGTGTGTGTGTGTGTGTGTGTGTGTGTTTGTGTGTGTGTGTGTGTGTGTGTGTGTGTGTGTGTGTGCACCACTGGTCCATTATGCCATATATTTACTGATTAATCAGCTCATTAAAATTAAAGCTGTGCCTGATTATTCCATTAATAATCTATTGGATGAAAGCTCGTCCCAGAGGACATGCAGACGGAGACACCTGCTGGGCCTTAAGATGAAAACTGACTGACAGACACACACACACACACACACACACACTGTATACACACACACACACACACACACACATACTGTACACACACACACACACACACTGTACACACACACACACACACACACACACACACACATATATATGTGATAAACTAATAAAGTGATCTATTTAGCCTACCGAACTTACACACAGAAGAGTGTGTCCTCCACATTTAACCCATCCATGTAGTGAAACACACACACACACACACACACACACACACACACACACACACACACACTGTACACACACACACACACACACACACACACGATAAACTAATAAAGTGATCTATTTAGCCTACTGTCCTTACACACAGAAGAGTGTGTCCTCCACATTTAACCCATCCATGTAGTGAAACACACACACACACACCACACACACACACACACACACATACTGTACACACACACACACACACACACACATGTATATATGGGATAAACTAATAAAGTGACCCATTTTGCGTACTGTACTTACACACAAAATAATTAGTTCAATACATTTAACCCATCCGTGCAGGGAAACACACACACACACACACACACACACACACACACACACATACACACACACACACACACACACACATATATAATATATATATATATATATATGATAAACTAATAAAGTGATCTATTTAGCCTACTGTACTTACACACAGAAGAGTGTGTCCTACACAATTAACCCATCCATGTAGTGAAACACACACACACAAACACACACACACACACACACACACACACAGTGGGCAGCCCTGTATTCAGCGTCCAATGGGGGTTAGGCGTCTTGACCAAGGGCACTTCAGTCATTGTACTTAATGAGACCGGGAATCGAACCGGGGACCTTCAGGCTGGTTCCTCAACCACAAGCTGTTATGACTTGGACAAGTTTCAGTTACTTATAGTACCAGTCAAAAGTTAGGCCACGCCCCCTTCTGGCTCCATCCTCTATCTCCTCCACTTATCATATAGATGGAGTTTGTAGTTCTCCAATTCCAGACTGTAGTCCATCTGTGTTCTGTTGGTTCTCTGGTCTCTGTTGGTCAGGAGCATCACAGAACAGGTATCATTTGGGTGGAGGATTGTTTATTGTCGGTTCTGCAGTGACACTGATGTGGTGGTGGGGGGGGGGTTTATTGGAGTTTCATTTCTCCACCTCAGTGACACTGCTGGGATAGGAATAATGCCCCCACCCAATAACCCCTGCTCTGTGGTGCTACTATTGGGGTTCTGAGCATTAGAACAGAGTAAAGGGGACGTACACAGTATGTACTGTAGAACCCAAATAGATGGACTACAGTCTGGAATTGGAGAACTACAAAGAACATCTTTACAGGACGTGGAACTGAGAACATGGACGATAAGTGGACCAGAAAGGGGGCGTGGCCAAACTATTGATTTGTACTATATATATATATATATATATAGTGGCTTAGTGTTTAGCATGTTCTCCTCTCAGCTCTATGGATTCCCGGTTCGAATCCCCATCTGGGTGGAGTTTCCATGTTCTCCCCGTTTCCACGTGGGTTTCCTCCGGGTTCTCCGGTTTCCTCCCACAGTCCAAAAACATGGATCAAGGTCAATTGAGTTTTCCAAATTGCCCCATATAGAGTGTGTGTGTGTGTGAGTGTGTGTCCAGTGATAGATTGGTGTCCTGTCCTGGGTGTATCTTCCCAGAACCTGAAACGTTCTCCCCTGGATGGGCATAGGAACCCCCCCCCAGCGACCCTAATAGAGGATAAAGTGGAAGATAATGAATGGATGGGATATATATATATACAGTACCAGTCAAAAGTTTGTATACGCTCCATCATTATTAAACACCTCAGTGACACTGCTGGGATAGGACTAATGCCCCCACCCAATAACCCCTGCTCTGTGGTGCTACCATTGGGGTTCTGAGCATTAGAACAGAGTAAAGGGGACGTACACAGTATGTCTTGTAGAACCCACACAGATGGACTACAGTCTGCAATTGGAGAACTACAACGTCCATCTGTGTCCTTTGTTGTTGTTAGTCCCCTGTTGGTTCTCTGTTCTCACCTTAGTGACACTGCTGGGATAGGAATAATGCCCCCACCCAATAACCCCTGCTCTGTTGTGCTACTATTGGGGTTCTGAACATTAGAACAGAGTAAAGGGGACGTACACAGTATGTACTGTAGAACCCAAACAGATGGACTACAGTCTGGAATTGGAGAACTACAACGTCCATCTATATGATAAGTGGAGCTGAACTAAAGAAGGGGGCGTGGCCAAAGCTTTTTTTTTTGGTACTGTGTGTAAGTTTCTCTCTTTAATTGTGCAGGAGAGCTCTAAATGAGCGGTGCTTTTCAGACGCGTTGTTTTTTTGGTCGTCGCTGTGCAACTCGGAGGAGGCGGGGATTGAAAGCGAATAGTCGCAGAGAAAATTGGATAAAAATAGTAGACGCAGAGTGGGGTGTGAGAACAAATCGCCCCGGAATATTGCTTTTTATAAAAAACCCGAGGCTTACGTTTCTCCTCACGAAGCTTTCCCATCATCTGAAATCCAACCGTCCTTTTTAAGTTTCCATTTATTTCTGCGTTTCCGTCACCTGAACGTACGATTAACCTCCAACTGATTAACTCCTTTAATACGGAAAGACAATATTACAGGACAACCAAAAGTTCAATTCAACCAGAGTCCAATTCAGCAGATGAGGGACAAAGACTATGTTTGTGCATCGAGACAGTCTATAATAACGTCTCTATTCTGCTCCTTTAGACCTATAATAATATATATATATATATATATCCATCCCCCATGTCCCCATGCCCATCCAGGGGAGAACGTTTCGGGCGCTGGGCGGAAACACCCAGGACAGGACGCCAATCTATCACTGGACACACACTCACTCACACAGACACACTCTATATGGGGCAATTTGGAGAACTCAATTGAACTTGATCCATGTTTTTGGACTGTGGGAGGAAACCGGAGAACCCGGAGGAAACCCTCACGGACACGGGCAGAACATGGAAACTCGATTCGAACCGGGAATTCCTAGTGCTGAGAGGAGAACATGCCAACCACTAAGCCAACGTGCCGCCCTATATATATATATATATATCCATCCATTATCATCCTCTTTATCCTCTATTAGGGTTGCTTGGGGGGGGGTCCTCATGCCCATCCAGGGCAGAACGTTTCGGGCGCTGGGCAGATACACCCAGGACACGTCGCCGATCTATCACTGGACACACACTCACTCACACACACACTCTATATGGGGAAATTTGGAGAACTCAATTGACTCGATCCATGTTATTGGACTGTGGGAGGAAACCGGAGAACCCGGAGGAAAACCACACGGACACGGGGAGAACATGGGAAATCCACCCAGATTGGGATTCGAACCGGGAATCCCTAGTGCTGAGAGGAGAACATGCCAACCACTAAGCCACCATGCCACCTATATATATATACACATCCATCCATTCTCTTCCCCTTTATCCTCTATGAGGGTCGAGGGGGGAGGGGTTCCCCATGCCCACCCAGGGGAGAACGTCTCGGAGAACATGGAAACTCCACCCAGATTGGGATTCGAACCGGGAATCCCTAGCGCTGAGAGGAGAACATGCCAACCACTAAGCCACCGTGCCGCCCTATATATATATATATATATATATACACATCCATCCATTCTCTTCCCCTTTATCCTCTATTAGGGTCGGGGGCGGGTTCCCCATGTCCATCCAGGGCAGAACGTTTCGGGCGCTGGGCAGATACACCCAGGACAGGATGCCAATCTATCACTGGACACACACTCACTCACACACACACTCTATATGGGGCAATTTGGAGAACTCAATTGAACTTGATCCATGTTTTTGGACTGTGGGAGGAAACCGGAGAACCTGGAGGAAACCCACACGGAAACGGGGAGAACATGGAAACTCCACCCAGATTGGGATTCGAACCGGGAATCCCTAGCGCTGAGAGGAGAACATGCCAACCACTAAGCCACCATGCCGCCCTGACTTCAAAGTATATTTATTTCTTTTATTCAGTTCGTTCACTCGGGGGAAATTATGCCGCTGCTCCAATATCTCGTTCTCTCAGCCTGGAGCTGATCTTCGACATGAGCATCCATTTTTTCATGAGTCACTCATATATTTATATATATTTATATATATTTTATTTTATATATATATTTATATATTTATTTTATATTTATATTTATATATTTATTTTATATTTATATTTATATAAATTTATTTTATATTTATATTTATAGATTTATTTTATATATATATATATTTATATATTTATTTTATATTTATATATATTTGTGATGCTGGGCCTCACGCCTCGATGCAACCCCATGTCCGGAGCTCCATACGTCGGATTTAATGCGGCCGATCAGAGCCTCGCTCCATCAGCGCCCCCTCTGACCATCACCCCGGATCAACGCCTGACCTCTGATCATGTGATCTCCTCCAGCCGGAATGATCAGAGAAATCTGAGATATTCTGTTTCCACAGGTATCTTAATCTATCATTTATTTCTATGCTGGATTATTAAATCAGGCAGGATTCATCCATTCATTCATTATCTTCTGCTTTATCCTCTAGTAGGGTCGTGGGGGGGGGGGGGGGGGTTCCCCATGCCCATCCAGGGGAGAACGTTTCGGGCGCTGGGCAGATACACCCAGGACAGGACGCCAATCTATCACTGGACACACACTCCCTCACACACACACACTCTATATGGGGCAATTTGGAGAACTCAATTGACTTGATCCATGTTTTTGGACTGTGGGAGGAAAGCGGAGAACCCGGAGGAAACCCACGCGGACACGGGGAGAACATGGAAACTCCACCCAGATTGGGATTCGAACCGGGAATCCCTAGTGCTGAGAGGAGAACATGCTAAACCACTAAGCCACCGTGCCACCCTCAGGCAGGATTATTCATTCATTATTCATTATCTTCCGCTTTGTCCTATATTAGGGTCATGGGGGGGGGGGGGTTCCCCATGCCCATCCAGGGGAGAACGTTTCGGGCGCTGGGCAGATACACCCAGGACAGGACACCAATCCATCGCTGGGCACATACTCACTCACACAGACACACTCTATATGGGGCAATTTGGAGAACTCAATTGACTTGATCCATGTTTTTGGACTGTGGGAGGAAACCGGAGAACCCGGAGGAAACCCACGCGGACACGGGGAGAACATGGAAACTCCACCCAGATTGGGATTCGAACCGGGAATCCCTAGTGCTGAGAGGAGAACATGCTAAACCACTAAGCCACCGTGCCGCCCTCAGGCAGGATTATTAAATCTAAATCTGAATCTAATCTGGATTATTAAACACAGCACCGTCGCTGCTTTTGAATTGAACCTGCATCGCCAAACGTTTTATGATTTATTCTGCCTCTTGTCCTGATTAGGATTATGTGTGTGGATTATGGGGGGGGGGGGTGCTAGATTATCACAGGACCCACTGAGCGACAGGTGGGGGGTAACCCAGCAGCCTCAAGTTTGCAGAGATGCATGAATAGAACATCAATATATCCATCCATTATTTTCCGCTTTATCCACTATTAGGGTCGGGGGGGGGGTTCCTCATGTCCATCCAGGGGAGAACGTTTCGGGCGCCGGGCAGATACACCCAGGACAGGACGCCAATCTATCACTGGACACACACTCACTCACACAAACACACTCTATGTGGGGCAATTTGAATATTTTTAGGCAGCACGGTGGCTTTGTGGTTGGCATGTTCTCCTCTCAGTGCCATATCAGCGCGATCTTGGAGGAGTTTCCATGTTCTCCCCGTGTCCACGCAGGTTTCCTCCGGGTTCTCCGGTTTCCTCCCACAGTCCAAAAACATGGATCAAGGTCGTTTGAGTTCTCCAAATTGCCCCATATAGAGTGTCTGTGTGAGTGTCTGTGTGTCCAGTGATAGATTGGTGTCCTGTCCTGGGTGTATCTGCCCAGCGCCCGAAACGTTCTCCCCTGGATGGACATGTGGAACCCCCCCCACGACCCTAATAGAGGATAAAGCGGGAGATAATGGATGGATAGAGGGCACAGGGGCTTGGTGGTTGGCATGTTCTCCTCTCAGCGCTGGGGATTCAGGTTCGAATCCCAATCTGGGTGGAGTTTCCATGTTCTCCCCATGTCCACGTGGGTTTCCGCCGGGTTCTCCGGTTTCCTCCCACAGTCCAAAAACATGGATCAAGGTCAATTGAGTTCTCCAAATTGCCCCATATAGAGTGTGTGTGTGATAGATTGGCGTCCTGTCCTGGGTGTATTGTGAACGTTTTGCTTGAGGTAGTGAATCCCAATCTGGGTGGAGTGTCCATGTGGGTTTCCTCCGGGTTCTACCTGACCCAAGGTAACTGGAATGCTCCAAATTGCCCCATATAGAGTGTGTGTGTGTGTGACTGAGTGTGTGTCCAGTGATAGATTGGCGTCCTGTCCTGGGTGTATCTTCCCAGCGCCCGAAACGTTCTCCCCTGGATGGGCATGGGGAACCCCCCCCACGACCCTAATAGAGGATAAAACGGAGGATAAAGGATGGATGGATAATCCCTTTAACGTGCGTATGGCATCTAAAAGGCATTAGGTTTGCAGATTAAATATGAAAGCGTCCACCCGGGGGCGTCGGCGTCTTACCTTGGCGATCTGCACACACCAGTTGAGCAGCAGCTGGGAGCCGATGTTGTCTTTATGCTCGTGGACGTAATCCAGCAGACAGCCGTGCGGCATGAGCTGGGTCACCAGCTGGATGGTGGGGCTCAGACAGACCCCCAGCAGACGCACCAGGTGAGGATGCTCCATGCTGGCCATGATCAGCGCCTCCTGGAGGACATTCGGAACTTTAGATTCTTAAAAAGTGGCAACATTTTAAAAAAAAACACCAAAAAAACTTTTTATTATACGATTATTTTCTCTTCTCATTGGCTTTTGCTTAGACCTGATGGGGGGGGGGGTTCTCTATGCCCATCCAGGGGAGAACGTTTCGCGCGCTGGGCTGATACACCCAGGACAGGACACCAATCTATCACTGGACACACACTCACTCACACACACACTATATAGGGGCAATTTAGAGCAGCCAGTCTGCCTTAAATCTAAGTTTTTGGACTGAGGGAGGAAACCGGACTATGCCCTCCCAGGGGAGAACGTTTTAGACGCTGGGTACATACACCCACGACGAGGGGCGATAAACATAGGGGGCAATTTAGACCAACCCATTCACCTTAAATGTCTATTTTTTTTTTTAGATCGGAATTCAATCTGAGAGACTAATCACTACACCACCATGCCACCCCATTATTATTATTATTATTATTATTATTATTATTATTAACATCCATCCATTATCTTCCACTTTATACTGTACTAGGGTAGAGGGGGGGGGGGGGGGGTTCTCCATGCCCATCCAGGAGAGAACGTTTCGGGCGCTGGGCAGATACACCCAGGACAGGACGCCAATCTATCTCTGGACACGCACTCACTCACACACACTATATAGGGGCAATTTGGAACAGCCAGTCTACCTTTAATCTAAGTTTTTGGACTGTGGGAGGAAACCGGACTATGCCCTTCCAGGGGAGAACGTTTTAGACGCTGGGTACATACACCCACGACAGAGTGCCTAAGCCACACACACTGTGTAGGGGAGATAAACATAGGGGGCAATTTAGAGCAACCCATTCACCTTGAATGTCTTTTGTTTTTTAGATCGGAATTCAATCTGAGAGACAGACAGGCTAATCACTACACCACCATGCCACCCCATTATTATTATTATTAATTATTATTATTATTATTATTATTATTAACATCCATCCATTATCTTCCACTTTATACTGTACTAGGGTAGAGGGGGAGGGGGGGGGTTCCCCATGCCCATCCAGGGGAGAACGTTTGGGGCACTGGGCAGATACACCCAGGACAGGACGCCAATCTACGACTGAACTCACACTCACTCACACACACACACTCTATTTGGGGCAATTTGGAGAACTCATTTGACCCTGATCCATGTCTTTGGACTGTGGGAGGAAACCGGAGAACCCGGAGGAAGCCCACGCGGACACGGGGAGGACATGGAAACTCCACCCAGATTCGGCTGCGAGGGGAACATGCCAACCACCGAGCCACCGTGCCGCCCCCATCATTAACAAATTGATAATTGTTATTATGATGTCATTGGAATTTATCGGCGGCACGGTGGCTTAGTGGTTTAGCATGTTCTCCTCTCAGCGCTAGGGATTCCCGGTTGGAATCCCCATCTGGGTGGAGTCTCCATGTTCTCCCCGTGTCCGCGTGGGTTTCCTCCCGGTTCTCCGGTTTCCTCCCACAGTCCAAAAACATGGATCAAGGTCAATTGAATGCTCCAAATTGCCCCATGTAGAGTGTGTATGTGTGAGTGTGTGTCCAGTGATAGATTGCCCCCCTGTCCTGGGTGTATCTGCCCAGCGCCCGAAACGTTCTCCCCTGGATGGGCATGGGGAACCCCCCCCCCCCCCCCCCCCGCGTCCCTAATAGAGGATAAAGTGGTTCATTGGTGTGCGCTGCCACGCCCACAGATCTGAGACGAGATGATCTGCAGTGAGCAGCACCGAGGCCTTTAAGAACCGGGATTTATTAGCTGTCTCTTTACCATGATCACACAAACACAGTGAGCTCAGACACACAAATCCCACATCTGCATCCCAATTCAGGTCTTATCTCAGTCACTGGAGGAACCCGGGGGTTAGAACATAGAAACCCACAGACCGGAGATTTGGATCTTAGTGTGTCTGCAGGATTAAAAGACTTAAAGTTGGAATACAAATCAGTGTGTGTGTCCATCCACACGGGGGGGGGGGGGGGGGGTTCCCCATGCCCATCCAGGGGAGAACGTTTCGGGCGCTGGGCAGATACACCCAGGACAGGACACCAATCTATCACTGGACACACACTCACTCACACACACACACTCTATATGGGGCAATTTGGAGAGTTCAATTGACCTTGAGCCATGTTTTTGGACTGTGGGAGGAAACCGGAGAACCCGGAGGAAACCCACGTGGACACGGGAAGGACATGGAAACTCCACCCAGATGGGGATTCGAACCGGGAATCCCTAGTGCTGAGAGGAGAACATGCCAACCACTAAGCCACTGTGCCACCCTTAACACACACGACATGGGGCAATTTCGAGCATTTAATTCACCTTGACTCCATGTTTTTGGACTGCTTTTAAAATAAATAACACCCAGATTGAGATTTGAACCGGACACACTATATGGGGCAATTTAGAGCATTATATATATATATATCCATCCATCCATTATCTTCCACTTTATCCTCTATTAGGGTCTTGCGGGGGGGTTCCCCATGCCCATCCAGGGGAGAACGTCTCGGGCGCTGGGCAGATAGACCCAGGACAGGGCGCCAATCCATCGCTGGACACACACTCACTCACACAGACACACACACACTCTATATGGGGCAATTTGGAGAACTCAATTGACCTTGAGCCATGTTTTTGGACTGTGGGAGGAAACCGGAGAACCCGGAGGAAACCCACGTGGACACGGGAAGAACGTGGAAACTCCACCCAGATTGGGATTCGAATATGGAGGCCCAAAGATGACAGGAGAACATGCTAACCACTAAGCCACCGTGCTGCCCCTCACACACACAAACACAATCTATATGGGGCAATTTAGAGCAGTAAATTTACCTTGAATCCATGTTTTTAGGACTGTGGGAGGAAACCGGAGAACCCGGAGGAAACCCATGTGGACACGGGGAGGACATGGAAACCCCACCCAGATTGGGATTCGAACTCAGCGCTGAGAGGAGAACATGCCAAACACTAAGCCACCGTGCCACCCTGTGTGTAATTTCCATCAATTATCCTCTACTAGGGTCATGGGGGGGTTCCCCGTGTCCATCCAGGGTGTCTATGCACACACACACACACACACACACACACACACACACACACACACACACTCACACACACACACACACACACACACACACACACACACACACACACTCACACACACACACTCACACACACACACACACACACACACACAGCAGACTCTGTTTGGAAGCAGCGCTGCTTTAAACAGTCAGCAGAGGGCGCTCTCCTGGCTGCATTTCGTATGTCTTGCATCATATTTAAAGAACAGTCCCCCGTCGTGCAGAACCCTCTCCTCATGACCACAGTGTGAGGAGAACACTAACGGAACCGCCCCCAAACAAGGAGGTGCCAAGAAAACCACTCACATCCAATGTGAGGAGAACACCAACGGAACCGCCCCCAAATGAGGAGGTGCCAAGAAAAGCACTCACATCCAATGTGTGGAGAACACCAAAGGAACCGCCCCCAAATGAGGAGGTGCCAAGAAAACCACCAAACGAGGAGGTATCAAGAAAAGCACTCACATCCAATGTGTGGAGAACACCAACGGAACCGCCCCAAATGAGGAGGTGCCAAGAAAAGCACCAAATGAGGAGGTGCCAAGAAAAGCACTCACATCCAATGTGAGGAGAACACCAATGGAACCTCCCCAAAACGAGGAGGTGCCAAGAAAACCACCAAATGAGGAGGTGCCAAGAAAACCACCAAATGAGGAGGTGCCAAGAAAAGCACTCACATCCAATGTGTGGAGAACACCAACGGAACTGCCCCCAAATGAGGAGGTGCCAAGAAAAGCACCAAACGAGGAGGTGCCAAGAAAACCACTCACATCCAATGTGAGGAGAACACCAACGGAACCGCCCCCAAACGAGGCGGTGCCAAGAAAACCACCAAATGAGGAGGTATCAATTAAAGCACTCACATCCAATGTGTGGAGAACACCAATGGAACCTCCCCAAAATGAGGAGGTGCCAAGAAAAGCACCAAACGAGGAGGTGCCAAGAAAACCACTCACATCCAATGTGAGGAGAACACCAACGGAACCGCCCCCAAACGAGGCGGTGCCAAGAAAAGCACCAAACGAGGAGGTGCCAAGAAAAGCACTCACATCCAATGTGTGGAGAACACCAATGGAACCTCCCCAAAATGAGGAGGTGCCAAGAAAAACACAAAAACGAGTGAGGTGCCAAGAAAAGCACTCACATCCAATGTGAGGAGAACACCAACGGAACCGCCCCCAAACGAGGAGGTGCCAAGAAAACCACCAAATGAGGAGGTACCAAGAAAAGTACTCACATCCAATGTGTGGAGAACACCAAAGGAACCGCCCCAAATGAGGAGGTGCCAAGAAAAGCACCAAACGAGGAGGTGCCAAGAAAACCACTCACATCCAATGTGAGGAGAACACCAACGGAACCGCCCCCAAACGAGGCGGTGCCAAGAAAACCACCAAATGAGGAGGTATCAAGAAAAGCACTCACATCCAATGTGTGGAGAACACCAATGGAACCTCCCCAAAATGAGGAGGTGCCAAGAAAAGCACCAAACGAGGAGGTGCCAAGAAAACCACTCACATCCAATGTGAGGAGAACACCAACGGAACCGCCCCCAAACGAGGCGGTGCCAAGAAAAGCACCAAACGAGGAGGTGCCAAGAAAAGCACTCACATCCAATGTGTGGAGAACACCAATGGAACCTCCCCAAAATGAGGAGGTGCCAAGAAAAACACCAAACGAGGAGGTGCCAAGAAAACCACTCACATCCAATGTGAGGAGAACACCAACGGAACCGCCCCCAAACGAGGAGGTGCCAAGAAAACCACCAAATGAGGAGGTACCAAGAAAAGTACTCACATCCAATGTGTGGAGAACACCAAAGGAACCGCCCCCAAATGAGGAGGTGCCAAGAAAAGCACCAAACGAGGAGGTGCCAAGAAAACCACTCACATCCAATGTGAGGAGAACACCAACGGAACCGCCCCCAAACGAGGCGGTGCCAAGAAAACCACCAAATGAGGAGGTATCAAGAAAAGCACTCACATCCAATGTGAGGAGAACACCAACGGAACCGCCCCCAAATGAGGAGGTGCCAAGAAAACCACCAAATAAGGAGGTGCCAAGAAAACCACTCACATCCAATGTGTGGAGAACACCAATGGAACCTCCCCAAAACGAGGAGGTGCCAAGAAAACCACCAAATAAGGAGGTGCCAAGAAAAGCACTCACATCCATAAACTCCACGTTGGCTTTGGGACCCGTCGCCTCGCTTAGGATCTTAATGGCCACCGGGATTTTCACCGTCTCACCCTCAGGAACCCAGATTCCCTGAGAACAGAGAGAGGGCGAGAGAGAGAGAGAGAGAGAGAGAGAGAGAGAGAGAGAGAGAGAGGGTGAGAGAGAGAGACAGTGAGAGAGAGATAGACAGTGAGAGGGCGAGAGAGAGACAGAGAGAGAGACAGAGAGAGACAGAGAGAGAGACAGAGAGAGAGAGAGAGAGAGTGAGAGAGAAAGAGAGAGAGAGAGAGAGAGACAGAGAGAGAAAGAGAGAGAGAGTGAGTGAGAAAGAGAGAGAGAGAGAGAGAGAGAGAGAGAGAGAGAGAAATTGGGTTATGATATAAATCAGTGGTTCTATCACATGAACGTTCTCCTCAGGGTTGCAGCTCGTGTTCTGTTTATGAAACCTTCACATTATTATTACTCATCTCATTATATTCTGTCTAATCCTCTGCTCGGGTCATGGTGGGGTCATGGTGGGGTCATGGTGGGGACATGTCCATACAGAGGAGAGCGTTACGAGAGCTGGGCAGATACACCCAGGACAGGGGGGCAATCTATCACTGGACACGCACTCACTCACACATACACACTATATATGGGGCAATTTGGAGAACTCAATTGACCTTGATCCATGTTTTTGGACTGTGGGAGGAAACCGGAGAACCCGGAGGAAACCCACGCGGACACGGGGAGAACATGGAAACTCCACCCAGATGGGGATTCGAACCTGGAATCCTAAGCACTGAGAGGAGAACATGCTAAACCACTAAGCCACCGTGCCGCCCCCAACACCAAGATAATAAAAAAATTCTGGCGCGGCACGGTGGCTTAGTGGTTTAGCATGTTCTCCTCTCAGCACTAGGGATTCCCGGTTCGAATCCCAATCTGGGTGGAGTTTCCATTTTCTCCCCGTGTCCGTGTGGGTTTCCTCCGGGTTCTCCGGTTTCCTCCCACAGTCCAAAAACATGGACCAAGGTCAATTGAATTCTCCAAATTGCCCCATATAGAGTGTGTGTGTGAGTGAGTGTGTGTCCAGTGATAGATTGGCGTCCTGTCCTGGGTGTATCTGCCCAGCGCCCGAAACGTTCTCCCCTGAATGGGCATGGAGAACCCCCCCCCACATGACCCTAATAGAGGATAAAGCAGAAGATAATGGATCATAATTACCTTGTAGACTGTTCCAAAAGCGCCTGCACCCAGGATCTTCACCCTCTTGAGTTCGGTCTCTTTGAGGATCCTGAGCTGGGCTTGGTTGGGGGCAGTTCCACTCGGAGTGAGGGGCTCCACCAACTTCAACAGAACAAAGACAGAACAAAGACAGAACAAAGACAGAACAAAGACAGAACAAAGAAATTCTGATTTAATATATTATATTAATATTAATATATTACATATTTAATTACTGATTTAATATAATCCCGGAGGAAACCCACACAGACACGGGGAGAACATGGAAACTCCACCCAGATTGGGATTCGAACCAGGAATCATCTATATATATAAATATATATATATAAATATATATATATATATATATATATATATATATATATATATATATATATATATATATACACACTCACCGGCCACTTTATTAGGTACACCTGTCCAACTGCTCGTTAACACTTAATTTCTAATCAGCCAATCACATGGCGGCAACTCAGTGCATTTAGGCATGTAGACATGGTCAAGACAATCTCCTGCAGTTCAAACCGAGCATCAGTATGGGGAAGAAAGGTGATTTGAGTGCCTTTGAACGTGGCATGGTTGTTGGTGCCAGAAGGGCTGGTCTGAGAAGGGCTGAGGGCTGAGAAGGTGCCAGAAGGGCTGGTCAACAACAACAATTTGGCGAGAACCCGGAGGAAACCCTCGCAGACACGGGGAGAACATGGAAACTCCACCCAGATGGGGATTCGAACCGGGAATCCCCAGCGCTGAGAGGAGAACATGCCAACCACTAAGCCACTGTGCCCATATATATATATATATATATATATATATATATAATATATATATATATATATATATATATATATATATATATATATTTAAAAAGCACCCCTAAATAGTGTTAAATGACTTTATTCTAAATTAATTCTGTATAAATTTAGTTGAAAATGAAATTCACTGTGCCGCCGGCAACACCGATTTAATAACCAATCTCCAATCATGACGTCCTTGATTCCAGACGGTGCAATAATTGTTCTATTTAATATGTTATAAATAAAAAATCTTCCGCTTTATCTTCTAATAGGATCACGGGGGGGGGGTTCCCTATGCCCATCCAGGGGAGAACGTTTCGGGCGCTGGGCAGATACACCCAGGACAGGACGCCAATCTATCACTGGACACACACTCACACACACAGACACACTCTATATGGGGCAATTTGGAGAATTCAATTGACCTTGATCCATGTTTTTGGACTGTGGGAGGAAACCGGAGAACCCGGAGGAAACCCACACGGACACGGGGAGAACATGGAAACTCCACCCAGATGGGGATTCGAACCGGGAATCGCTAGCGCTGAGAGGAGAACATGCCAACCACTAAGCCACCGTGTCACCATTAATAATAATAATAATAATAACAATAATAAAATGAAAAAAAATTATTATTATTATTATTATTATTATTATTAATAATAATAATAATAATAAAATAATAATAATAATAATAATAATAATAATAATAATAATAATAATAATAATAATAATAAAATTATAAAAAAAAAAGTAATAAAAAAAATAATAATAATAATTAAAAAAAATAATAAAATAATATAAGCGGCACGGTGGCTTAGTGTTTGGCATGTTCTCCTCTCAGTGCTAGGGATTCCCGGTTCGAATCCCCATCTGGGTGGAGTTTCCATGTTCTCCCCGTGTCCGCGTGGGTTTCCTCCGGGTTCTCCGGTTTCCTTCCACAGTTCAAAAACATGGATCAAGTCAACTGAATTCTCCAAATTGCCCCATATAGAGTGTGTCTGTCTGAGTGAGTGTGTGTCCAGCGATAGATTGGCGTCCTGTCCTGGGTCTATCTGCCCAGCGCCCGAAACGTTCTCCCCTGGATGGGCATGGGGAACCCCCCCCCCCACAACCCTAATAGAGGATAAAGCGGAAGATAATGAATGAATGAATGATAAAAATAATATAATATAATAATAATAGTAATAATAATAAGAATCAAAATAACAATAATAAGAAATAATACCAATAATAATAAAATAATATAATAACAACAAATCCAATTCCAACCGGGACTCCCTACTGCTGAGAGGAGAACATGCCAATCACTAAGCACATTTACTACCAAAGCCAGATGTTATTAGCCGTCCATTGTAAGGGCGGGTTGTAAGTCTCAACCAATGAGACGGAACACGTCCGCCTCACTCCGGCGTCGGAGACTGAAAGAGCCGGGAGACGCTGCATGCGGATGTTAAAGACAAAAGCGTGTTCCGTTACACTTTTAAGTTGCCGAGCCCTCGTGGGGCCTCCGTCTCTTTCTTCTCCCACCCCCCACCCCCCCACCCCCCGTAGCCCGGGGCCAACGATGGGCTATCTTGGCGTGTCAGGGGCCCGGCAGATAGACGGAAAGACAGAGGAACGGGGAGAAGCCTGAGGGTCTGCTTTACGTTGCCGTGGTTCTCGTTTGATGCTCTGATCTTCTGAAGTGATTTTAATAATGCCCTCACTGGTGCGGGGGCCAGGGGCAGTGGTACCGCAAAGGGGGGTGGGGTGAGCAGAACCCTCGGAACATGGGAGTGGGAGAAAAGATGAAATTTTCTCAGCCGCAGAGCCGCAGCCGGTCTTACCTCCGTCTCCAGGAAGCGTCTGAGGGCCCTCTTCTTTATGATGCTCTTTCTGCGTAACGACACGGCCACGGCCAGCGCGACTATGACGACCACAAACAGACCCCCGATCACTCCCGCGGCGATCAGAGGGGTCCTTACAGAGGGGGACACACACACAGGACCGTTATTTTTTTTCTGGAGAGGACGTAACGGAACATATAAGATGATTCAAATCACATAGAAACCATCCATCCATCCATTATCTTCAGCTTTATCCTCTGTTAGGGTCATGGCGGGTGGGGGGGTTCTCAATGCCCATCCAGGGGAGAACATTTCGGGCGCTGGGCAGATCACTCGGCGCACATTCACACATACACACTCTATAGGGGCAATTTGGAGCATTCAATTCACCTTGAATCCATGTTTTTGGACTTCAAATCTGGTATCATTGGGGCAAATGAGCTTCACTTATATCACACAGAGCCTCGTCCATTATCTTCAGCTTTATCCTCTACTAGGGTCGGGGGGGGGGGGGGGGTTCCCCATGTCCATCCAGGGGAGAACGTTTCGGGCGCTGGGCAGATATCCATCCATCACTGGGCACACATTCACACATAGACACTCTATAGGGGCAATTTGGAGCATTCAATTGACCTTGAATCCATGTTTTTGGACATCAAATCTGGTATCATTGGGGCAAATGAGCTTCACTTAAATCACACAGAGCCTCATCCATTATCTTCAGCTTTATCCTCTATTAGGGTCATGGGGGGGGGGTTCTCCATGTCCATCCAGGGGAGAACGTTTCGGGCGCTGGGCAGATATCCATCCATCACTGGGCACACATTCACACATAAACACTCTATAGGGGCAATTTGGAGCATTCAATTGACCTTGAATCCATGTTTTCGGACATCAAATCTGGTATCATTGGGGCAAATGAGCTTCACTTAAATCACACAGAGCCTCATCCATTATCTTCAGCTTTATACTCTATTAGGGTCGGGGGGGGGGGGTTCTCCATGTCCATCCAGGGGAGAACGTTTCGGGCGCTGGGCATATATCCATCCATCACTGGGCACACATTCACACGTACACACTCTATAGGGGCAATTTGGAGCATTCAATTGACCTTGAATCCATGTTTTTGGACTTCAAATCTGGTATCATTGGGGCAAATGAGCTTCACTTAAATCACACAGAGCCTCATCCATTATCTTCAGCTTTATACTCTATTAGGGTCGGGGGGGGTGGGGGGGGTTCCCCATGTCCATCCAGGGGAGAACGTTTCGGGCGCTGGGCATATATCCATCCATCACTGGGCACACATTCACACCTACACACTCTATAGGGGCAATTTGGAGCGTTCAATTGACCTTGAATCCAAGTTTTTGGACTTCAGATCTGGTATCATTGGGGCAAATGAGCTTCACTTATATCACACAGAGCCTCGTCCATTATCTTCAGCTTTATACTCTATTAGGGGGGTCGGGGGGGGGGGTTCTCCATGTCCATCCAGGGGAGAACGTTTCGGGCGCTGGGCATATACACCCAGGACAGGGTGCCGATTCATCACTGGGCACACACTCACACATAGACACTCTATAGGGGCAATTTGGAGCATTCAATTGACCTTGAATCCATGTTTTTGGACTTCAGATCTGGTATCATTGGGGCAAATGAGCTTCACTTATATCACACAGAGCCTCGTCCATTATCTTCAGCTTTATCCTCTATTAGCGTTATGGGGGGTGAGGGGGGGGTTCTCCATGTCCATCCAGGGGAGAACGTTTCGGGCGCTGGGCAAATATCGATCCATCACTGGGCACACATTCACACATACACACTCTATAGGGGCAATTTGGAGCATTCAATTTACCTTGAATCCATGTTTTCGGACATCAAATCTGGTATCATTGGGGCAAATGAGCTTCACTTATATCACACAGAGCCTCGTCCATTATCTTCAGCTTTATCCTCTATTAGGGTCGCGGGGGGGGGGGGGGGTTCTCCATGTCCATCCAGGGGAGAACGTTTCGGGCGCTGGGCAGATACACCCAGGACAGGGTGCCGATTCATCACTGGGCACACACTCACTCACACACACACTCTATATGGGGCAATTTAGAGCATTTAATTGACCTTGAATCCATACTTTTGGACTGTGTGAGCACACAGAGCCCAGTATAGAACTAATGCATTAAGGATCCGGGTTCGAATCCCAATCTGGGTGGAGTTTCCATGTTCTCCCCGTGTCCGCGTGGGTTTCCTCCGGGTTCTCCGGTTTCCTCCCACAGTCCAAAAACATGGATTCAAGGTCAATTGAATTCTCCAAATTGCCCCATATAGAGTGTGTGTCCAGTGATAGATTGGCGTCCTGTCCTGGGTGTATCTGCCCAGCGCCCGAAACGTTCTCCACTGGATGGACATGGAGAACCCCCCCCCACCCCTCACCCCCCCGACCCTAATAGAGGATAAAGCTGAAGATAATGGATGGATGGATGTCACTGCATTTTAAATATAATAAGTGTGAGAATGTGTGTGTGTTATGCATCATACATGTGTGTAGTGTGTGTGTGTGTGTGTGTGTGTGTGTGTGTGTGTGTGTGTGTGAGTGTGTGTGTGTGTGTGTGTGTGTGTGTGTGTGTGTGTGTGTGTGTGATGTGACGAGACGGCAGTTCAGACTCATACAGCAGTGCGGGAGTCTCCTCAGGTATCTCCCATGTAACTATTCACATCCCATCACTGTGCTGCAGCAGTGTGTGTGTGTGTGTGTGTGTGTGTGTGCGTGTGTGTGTGTGTGTGTGTGTGTGTGTGTGTGTGTGTGTGCGTGTGGGCGCGTGTGTGTGTGTGTGTATTTGGAATTCATTTACACACAGCAGTTAGTTGTGTTTTGCTCCTTTGGCCTCACGAGAAGAAAAGAAAGTGCTATCAATTTATCAAGGGTGCAGTAAAGCACCCCCCCACACACACACACACACACACACACACACACACACACACACACACACACACACACACACACACACACACACACACTCACACTTACGGCCAAATAGCAAGTCATTAATCATAAACATTGGCCTGGTCAGTGTATAACTTTCAATCTTCAGCCAATCACAGCGCTCGCTTTAGATTTGTCGCCACCCCTCAGGCATGAACAGCATCACTATAACGATCGTTCATCAACCGCCTGAAAACCCGAACACATGGACAGCAGGTTTACCCAACACACAAACCTGAACGTAAACAGGACTTATATTTATATACACAGAACCAGTCTAAAGTTTGTCCATGTTCTCAGTTCCACGTCCTGTAAAGACGTCCTTTGTAGTTCTCCAATTCCATTCTGTAGTCCATCTGTTTGGGTTCTACAGGACATACTGTGGACGTCCCCTTTACTCTGTTCTAATGCTCAGAACCCCAATAGTAGCACCACAGAGCAGGGCTTATTGGGTGGGGGTATTAGTCCTATCCCAGCAGTGTCACTGAGCTGTTTAATGATGATGGAGCGTATACAAACTTTTGACTGGTACTATATATATATATTATTATAGGGGTGGCGGCATGGTGGCTTAGTGGTGGGCATGTTCTCCTCTCAGCTCTAGGGATTCCCGGTTTGTATCCCCATCTGGGTGGAGTTTCCACGTTCTCCCCGTGTCTGCGTGGGTTTCCTCCGGGTTCTCCGGTTTCCTCCCACAGTCCAAAAACATGGATCAAGTCAATTGAGTTCTCCAAATTGCCCCATATAGAGTGTGTCTGTTTCTAATGTGAGTGAGTGTGTGCCCAGTGATAGGTTGGCGCCCTGTCCTGGGTGTATCTGCCCAGCGCCCGAAACGTTCTCCCTGGATGGGCATGGAGAACCCCCCCCCCCCCCCCCACGACCCTAATAGAGGATGAACGGATGGATAATGAAGATAATGGATGGATATGTATATATATATATATGAGGCGGCACGGTGGCTTAGTGGTTGGCATGTTCTCCTCTCAGCACTAGGGATTCCCGGTTTGTATCCCCATCTGGGTGGAGTTTCCATTTTCTCCCCGTGTCTGCGTGGGTTTCCTCCGGGTTCTCCGGTTTCCTCCCACAGTCCAAAAACATGGATCAAGTCAATTGAATTCTCAAAATTGCCCCATATAGAGTGTGTGTGTGAGTGAGTGTGTGTCCAGTGATAGATTGGCATCCTGTCCTGGGTGTATCTGCCCAGCGCCTGAGACGTTCTCCCCTGGATGGGAATGGGGAACCCCACCGCGACCCTAATAGAGGATAAAGCGGGAGATAATGAATGAATGAATGAATATATATATGTGTGTGTGTGTGTGTGTGTGTGTGTGTGTGTGTGTGTGTGTGTGTGTGTTGGTGTCCCCACATTGTCCCACACAAACATAGTCTGAATTGGAATCCGGTCACCCTACATGGGATCGTATTACCTGTCAATCATGCCGATGCAGTCCTGGAGTCTTGGACCGGTGCATCTGAAAAAAACATAAACAGAGCTGAATTAAGAACAGCACACGGTACTTACACTGTAAACATTTATTCATATTTGCCCCCTTTGGCATGTCTAATTGCCCTGGCTTGCATTTAAAGCAGCTCACGATTTATAGTATTGGACAGGGGTGGGGGGGTGGGGGGGGGGGTGGGGGTTCCCCAACAAAGGGGAATCTGATCTGCGCACCCCCCCCCCCCCCCCCCCCCCCCCCCCCCCCCCCGCCTGTTCAACCTCTCATTCAATGATCCATTTATTCCAACTGCGCAGCATGTCATCTGTCATCCATCCGTCCATCCAATCAGGAGCCAGTCCAATCAACCAATCAATCAGCCCAGCATCCAATCAATCACCATCGGGGGGGGGGGGTTCCCCATGCCCATCCAGGGGAGAACGTTTCGGGCACTGGGCAGATACACCCAGGACAGGACACCAATCTATCACTGGACACACACTCACTCACACACACACACTCTATATGGGGCAATTTGGAGAATTCAATTTACCTTGATCTATGTTTTTGGACTGTGGGAGGAAACCGGAGAACCCGGAGGAAACCCACGTGGACACGGGGAGAACATGGAAACTCCACCCAGATTGGGATCTGGACCTGGATCCCCAGTGCTGAGAGGAGAACATGCCAACCACTACATCACCACGCTGCACCAGTTTAAAAATGGTTTTAATTAATGTATTTAATAATAGTCCATCCATCTGACCACCTCTTTGTGCTTTCATCTTTCTTCATTGCTCTATCCCATCATGCCCTTTGTAATCCCTTCTTCCAAAATGATAGATTCAAGGTGAATCGGCTGCTCTAAATTGCCCCTATATAGTGAGTGAGTGAGGGCAACATGTTGGCTTAGTGGTTAGCATGTTCTTCTCTCAGCACTAGGGATTCCCGGTTCCAATCCCAATCTGGGTGGAGATTCCATGTTCTCCCCGTGTCCGCGTGGGTTTCCTCCGTGTTCTCCGGTTTCCTCCCACAGTCCAAAAACATGGATCAAGGTCAATTGAATTCTCCAAATTGCCCCATATAGAGTGTATATGTGTGAGTGAGTGTGTGTCCAGTGATAGATTGGTGTCCTGTCCTGGGTGTATCTGCCCAGCGCCCGAAAGTTCTACCCTGGATGGGCATGGGGAACCCCCCCCACCCCCCCCGAGACCCTAATAGAGGATAAAGCGTAAGATAATGGATGGATGTATGAGTGTGTGCTCAGTGATAGATTGGCGTCCTGTCCTTGGTGTATCTGCCCAGTGCCCGAACCCCCGCCCCCCGTCCATCCACATACAGAACCACACCCGGAACCACCCCCCCACCCCCCACTTACCCCTGGGTGCAGTTAACATGGCAGGGATGACATTCTCTGTTGGATTCGGCGTATTTGAAGATGAAGCTGTTGGCTCCTTGAAGGCCGTCCGGACATTTCTCCACGCAGTTCGGACCGTCCTTGAAGTGAAGACACTTGACGCAGTGGTCGGCACCCTGCGAGAGACGGAGAACACAGCGAGGACGGCCCAATCAGTCCCGAGAACAAGTAGCTCAAATTGACCCGCATTAAACTCGAAAGCCGCCAAGAACTCGATGTAGAAAAACAGAAGATCAAAGGGGAACCATAAAAACCCCCCCCGGCAACCAGACCCGGGATAATAACCATCCCTCACTGCCCACGCAATGACCATAACGATGAGGAGGGCTGGATTTATGGCGGTAATATCGGCGGCGGAAGCCGGGCGGCGCCACTCGGTTAGGCTGGATAGCAAATCTCAAATCTAGGCTGGATCGGCTCGCACCCCCGACGTTTGCCATCAACACGGCCGTAGAAACGATCAGGAATAGATTCCTATCTAAATGAGCGCTGTGCATCACTGCAGAGGGGTTCCGATGCGCCGCAGTCAGCGTTTATGAATGAAGATGGTTCCACGTGTTCTGCAGGAGTTCGGATTTTCTTTACGGTTCATTACACAGGATTATAAAGCTGCTGCCTTTTCATCCAAAGCCCAAACTTAGTATTAAGTCCACGGTTATTGCTTATAAAACAGGTTTTACGGTGCTTGAATCTGATTGGCTGAGCCGTTTGTCCAGCCGTGACATTATAGACGATAACACACACCCTCCTGAGCGCTTCACATTCGTATCGATGTGTGATATACAATACATTATTTTAAATCATTAAATACAGATTAATATAAACAGCGAGCCGATTCCTGATGAGCACTAAACCTGTATCCTGTTACTCAGCGATCGGCGTGCACTTTAAAAACCGGACTAGATTACATCACAGAGACCAGATAATTACTAAATTAGCTTTAAATAAACACATTTATGAATTAAACCTTGTTTTTTTTTTTATTATATTCCTGTGTGTTTGTACTCACGATCAGCGTTCACTTTTATAAACGCATTAATGCCACACTCTCGATAAACATGTCGGTAAATCTAATTGGCTGTGACATCATTATTCATTCATTCGTATCATACAATCATTATCTTCATTGCTTTATGCCTCTATTAGGGTCGCGTTGGGGTTCCCCATGCCCATCCAGGGGAGAACGTTTCGGGCGCTGGGCAGATACACCCAGGACAGGGCGCCAATCTATCGCTGGGCACACACTCACTCACACAGACACGCACACATACACACTCTATATGGGGCAATTTGGAGAACTCAATTGACTTGTTCCATGTTTTTGGACTGTGGGAGGAAACCGGAAAACCCAGAGGAAACCCACGCAGACACGGGGAGAACATGGAAACTCCACCCAGATGGGGATTCGAACTGGGAATCCCTAGCGCTGAGAGGCGAACGTGCCAACCGGGTTGTGTATTATTGTGAATAAATCACAATAATGCCACGCCCTCTCGTTTCTTATCGCTTTACTATAAAACAGGTCGTTCTGGTCCTTAAATTTGATTGGCTGAGCCGTTTGTCCAGCCGTGACATTATAGACAATAACACACCCCTCTGAGCGCTTCACGTTCGTATCAATGTGTGATATACAATACATTATTTTAAATCATTAAATACAGATTAATATAAACAGAGAGCCGATTCCTGATGAGCACTAAACCTGTATCCTGTTACTCAGCGATCGGCGTTCACTTTAAAAACCGGACTAGATTACATCACAGAGACCAGATAATTACTAAATCAGCTTTAAATAAACACATTTATGAATCTAAAATTGTTTTTTTTTTTATTATATTGTTTTATTAAAGTAATAAGACTCTTGAGGTTGTGTATTATTGTGAATAAATCACGGGAAAGAGGTGGAACTCCCAGGATTTATTTCCGATAATGCCACGCCCTCTCGTACCTTATCGCATTACTATAAAACAGGTCGTTCTGGTCCTTAAATCTGATTGGCTGAGCCGTTTGTCCAGCCGTGACATCATTATCTCCCGCTTTATCCTATATTAGGGTCGCAGTGGGGTTCCCCATGCCCATCCAGGGGAGAACATCTCGGGCGCTGGGCAGATACACCCAGGACAGGACGCCAATCCATCGCTGGACACACACTCACTCACACACACACGCTATATGGGGCAATTTGGAGAATTCAATTGACTTGATCCATGTTTTTGGACTGTGGAAGGAAACCGGAGAACCCGGAGGAAACCCACGCAGACACGGGGAGAACATGGAAACTCCACCCAGATGGGGATTCGAACCGGGAATCCCTAGCGCTGAGAGGAGAACATGCCAACCACTAAGCCACCGTGCCGCGGTCTCATTAAATACAGATTAATATAAACAGAGAGCCGATTCCTGATGAGCACTAAACCTGTATCCTGTTACTCAGCGATCGGCGTGCACTTTAAAAACCGGACTAGATTACATCACAGAGACCAGATAATTACTAAATTAGCTTTAAATAATCACATTTATAAATTAAACCTTGTTGGTCCTTAAATCTGATTGGCTGAGCTGTTTGTCCAGCCCTGACAGCATATGCCGCCCGATTCCCAGTCCCATCATCTAGAATGGCTGAAGTGTCCTTGGGCAAAGGCACCTGACCCCAATTGTTCCGTGCGCTCACTTCCCTGTGTGTGTGTGTGTGTGTGTGTGTGTGTGTGTGTGTGTGTGTGTGTGTGTGTGTGTTAAACTGCATGGATGGGTTAAATGTGGAGGACAAACTCCTCGGTGTGTAAGTACAGTGGGCAAGATAGATCAGTTCATCATTTTTAAAGCAAAAGCCCCCAACAGTGGAGACCTTCGGGCCACTGATACCCCCCACCCCACCCCCCCGCGGGGGGCGCTGTTAGTGTGTGTGTGTGTTGGTGTGTTTGTGTCATGACAGCAAAGTGAAAATGAGCACCCCTGTTCCAGAGTGTGAGTTTCTATGTTATCTGAAAGACTTTCATGCCTGAATGGACTGTATTTATGTCCATGGGGCTTTGGACTACTACACACACACACACACACACACACACACACACACACACACACACACACTCTAACGCACCACAAACGCATCTAATCGAACCAATTACTGTTCTCGCGCAGAGAACTTTCTCAATACAGCATATTAGGTTTTAATACACAGACGTCAAATTAAGGTTCTCCGTTCTTTCCATCCATTATCTTCTGGGGGGGAGGGAGGGGGGGGTTCCCCATGCCCATCCAGGGGAGAACGTTTCGGGCGCTGGGCAGATACACCCAGGACAGGGTGCAAATCTATCACTGGACACACACCCACTTACTCACACAGACGCTACATAGGGGCAATTTAGAGCAGCCATTCTACCTTAAATCTAGGTTATTGGTCTGTGGGAGGAAACCAGAGTATGCCCCAGAATGTTTAAGACGCTGGGCAGATACACCCACGACGGAGTGCCTAATCCACACACAGCATGTAGGGGCAAAAAAAAACATAAGGGGCAATTTAGAGCAACCAATTCACCTTTAATCCATGTTTTTTTTTAGATCGGAATTCAATCTGAGAGACAGACAGGCTAATCACTACACCACCATGCCACCCCATTATTATTATTATTATTATTATTATTATTATAATAATAATAATAATTATTATTATTATTATTTATTATTATTATTATTAATTATTATTATTAACATCCGGCGGCACGGTGGCTTAGTGGTTGGCATGTTCTCCTCTCAGCACTGGGGATTCCCAGCTCGAATCCCCATCTGGGTGGAGTTTCCATGTTCTCCCCCTGTCCAAGTGGGTTTCCTCCGGGTTCTCCGGTTTCCTCCCACAGTCCAAGAACATGGATCAAGGTCAATTGAACTCTCCAAATTGCCCCATATAGAGTGTGCGTGAGTGAGTGAGTGTGTGTCCAGTGATAGATTGGCGTCCTGTCCTGGGTGTGTCTGCCCAGCGCCCGAAACGTTCTCCCCTGGATGGGCATGGGGAACCCCCCCCCCCCCCCGACCCTAATAGATGATTGGGTGGTAGATAATGAGTGAGCACCTTACAAAACATTCATTCATTCATTATCTCCCGCTTCATCCTCTATTACGGTCGCGGGGGGGTTCCCCATGCCCATCCAGGGGAGAACGTCTCGGGCGCTGGGCAGATACACCCAGGACAGGACGCCAATCCATCGCTGGACACACACTCACTCACACACACACTCTATATGGGGCAATTTGGAGAACTCAATTGATCTTGATCCATGTTTTTGGACTGTGGGAGGAAACCGGAGAACCCGGAGGAAACCCACGCGGACACGGGGAGAACATGGAAACTCCACCCAGATGGGGATTCGAACCGGGAATCCCTAGAGCTGAGAGGAGAACATGCTAAACCACTAAGCCACCGTGCCGCCCTTACAAAACAAATACATTACAAATTAAAAGCAAACTCTGCTGAGTGTCCAGACATGGGGGAGCCATTATCCTTCAGAAGAGAAATATATTAAATGTGGTAACACACACACACACACACACACACACACACACACACACACACACACCCACACACACACACACACACACACACACCCACACACACTTCCGCCCTTATTCAGAAGATTTATTTGGGTTGTTTTTTTTGCACAGATAATATAATGTTCAATTTTGGGAGTATTTAGGGGGTGTGTTCCGATGCCAGCGTGACATATTATCTCGTAGCTCTGTAATTTATCACCTCAAACACCACCTTGTTTCATCCTTGGACCGAATCCCCGTAGAGCTACACAGAAATTAAGTGTTAGGTTATGTTTACCTCGAATCTAAGAGAAAACAAAAGTCAGTTCAGTTCGGGAAACGTACAGATCAGCAGGGTTCTGATTATAATACAGATCACTACTGGTTTTAAATCCATCCATCCATTATCTTCTGCTTCATCCTCTATTAGGGTCGTGGGGGGGGGGGTGGCCTCATGTCCATTCAGGGGAGAACGTTTCGGACGCTGGGCAGATACACCCAGGACAGGACGCCAATCTATCACTGGACACTCGCTCACTCACACACACACTCTATATGGGGCAATTTGGAGAGTTCACATGACCTTGATCCATGTTTTTGGACTGTGGGAGGAAACCGGAGAACCTGGAGGAAACCTACACGAACACTGGGAGAACATTTATATATATATTCATCCATTATCTTCTGCTTTATCCTCTACTAGGGTCGCGGGGGGGGGGGGTTCCCCATGCCCATCCAGGGGAGAACGTTTCGGGCGCTGGGCAGATACACCCAGGACAGGACGCCAATCTATGCCTGGACACACACTCACTCACACACACACACTATATGGGGCAATTTGGAGAACTCAATTGACCTTGATCCATGTTTTTGGACTGTGGGAGGAAACCGGGGAACCCACAGGAAGCCCACACGAACACGGGGAGAACATTTATATATATATTCATCCATTATCTTCTGCTTTATCCTCTACTAGGGTCGCGGGGGGTCCATCCAGGGGAGAACGTTTCGGTCGCTGGGCAGATACACTCAGGACAGGACGTCAATCTATCGCTAGACACACACACACACACTCACTCACACATACACACTTCATATGGGGCAATTTGGAGAACTGAATTGACCTTGATTCATGTTTTTGGACTGTGGGAGGAAACCGGAGAACCCACAGGAAGCCCACGCAGACACGGGAGAACATTGATTCGAATTGGGATTCGAACTGGGAATCCCTAGTGCTGAGAGGAGAACATGCTCCGGGAGGGTTCTCCGGTTTCCTCCCACAGTCCAAAAACATGGCTCAAGTCAACTGAATTCTCCAAATTGCCCCATATAGAGTGTGTGTGTGAGTGAGTGTGTGTCCAGTGATAGATTGGCGTCCTGTCCTGGGTGTATCTGCCCAGCGCCCGAGACGTTCTCCCCTGGATGGGCATGGGGAACCCCCCCCCCTGCGACCCTAATAGAGGATAAAGCTGAAGATAATGGATGGATGGACTGATTCAACATTACTGAGATGATCCCCAATCTGGCCTCCCACACGTACAACACAACGTCTCTCCGGAGCTCTTTGATCTCTCGTGGTGGTGTGTTCTACTCACCGGTCCAGTGCAGGTCAGTCCGTCATCGTCTGATCTCTCACACTCCGAGTCACACTCGACACACACCGAGCCGTTTGCAAACTCCCTCGCCTCTCTGAAAAAGAAAGAAGATTTGAACCATTTCATTTTCATTCATTCATTCATTCATTATCTCCCGCTTTATCCTCTATTAGGGTCGCGGTGGGGTTCCCCATGCCCATCCAGGGGAGAACGTCTCGGGCGCTGGGCAGATACACCCAGGACAGGGCGCCAATCCATCGCTGGGCACACACTCACTCACACACACACACTCTATATGGGGCAAATTGGAGAACTCAATTGACTTGATCCATGTTTTTGGACTGTGGGAGGAGTGTGTGTCCAGTGATAGATTGGCGTCCTGTCCTGGGTGTATCTGCCCAACGCCGAAATGTTCTCCCCTGGATGGACATGAGGAACCCCCCCCCCCCCCCACGAGCCTAGTGGAGGATAAAGCTGAAGATAATGGATGAATGGACACAAAGCAGCTTTACAGAGTTATAAACCTTTAAACCCCCAAAGAGCAAGCTGAAGAGACAGCGGCAAGACAAAACTCCCTGTTATGTTGATATCTTAAGGAGGAAACCTTGTGAGGACCGAGACTCAGTGGGGGACTCTTAATCCACATGTCACATGATAAACCACGGGGAAGTGTGGAGACAGAAAGGAGGACATGGTTTATTTAATAATATGGTTTGTTATTATAAGAGACTGGCATGTGGAACTGCAGGGACACCACCCCCCCCCACTCCATAACCCATACTGTGTGGAATTAGCATGTTCTCCAGGTTCATAGAACTGACACGGGTAACACATGAGAACATGGCTGGTGTTATGACAGCCGGCGTCCTCATACAGCCGGGGAGGGGACAGTGTCTCTGACGTGTCCTTTATTACACGAGGATGCTGGGAGTCTTAATAAAAACCCATCACAGACAGAGAGACGGAGTGAGGGGGGGGGAGTGAGGGGGGGTGAGGGGGGACAGTGAGGGGGACAATGAGGGGGACAATGAGGGGGGGGGGACCTGTTTACACGGCAATGTTCATTCAGCCATCCATTATCTTCTGCTTTATCCTCTATTAGGGTCGCTGGGGGGGGGGGGGGGGGGGGTTCCCCATGCCCATCCAGGGGAGAACGTTTCGGGCGCTGGGCAGATACACCCAGGAAAGGACGCCAATCTATCACTGGACACACACTCACTCACACAGACACACTCTATATGGGGCAATTTGGAGAACTCAACTGATCTTGATCCATGTTTTTGGACTGTGGGAGGAAACCAGAGAACCCGGAGGAAACCCACGCGGACACGGGGAGAACATGGAGAACATGGAAACTCCACCCAGATAGGGATTGGAACCGGGAATCCCTAGCACTGAGAGGAGAACATGCCAACCACTAAGCCACCGTGCCGCCCAGTAGAACTATTATATTAAATAATATAGGGGCAGCACGATGGCTTAGTGGTTGGCATGTTCTCCTCTCAGCGTTAGGGATTCCTGGTTCGAATCCCAATCTGCGTGGAGTTTCCATGTTCTCCCCGTGTCCGCGTGGGTTTCCTCCGGGTTCTCCGGTTTCCTCCCACAGTCCAAAAACATGCATCAAGGTCAATTGAATTCTCCAAATTGCCCCATATAGAGTGTGTTTGTGTGAGTGAATGTGTGTCCAGTGATGTATTGGTGTCCTGCCTGGGTCTATCTGCCCAGCGCCCAAAACGTTCTCCCCTGGATGGGTATGGGGAACCCCCCCGTGACCATAATAGAGGATAAAGCAGCAGGTAATGGCTGGATGGATGGTTTTAGGGTCTGTGTTGTGTCTCTCGTGATTGTTTTGTATTTTTTTTGCAACGGAAAACTGAAATCAGGTTTAAAGTCAGAATGAAAGGACTCACCCATGGTGCAGGTTACAGGACTTCACACACATTCTGCCCCGGCTGAAGTACCGACAGGACAGGCACTGAGCCGGGCCTGGACCCCAACATCCAGCGTCGGAACACAGCGGGTCACACACCATCCTCTCTGCCACTGACCAAACAGAACATGTTACACGTTCCACACCGCAACCATATCTGTGCAATATTTAGATTAGATTAGATTAGATTAGATTAGATTAGATCAGATTAGATTAGATCAGATTAGATTCGACAGATTAGATTAGATTAGATTACATTAGATTAGATCAGATTAGATTCGACAGATTAGATTAGATTAGATTACATTAGATTAGATTAGATCAGATTAGATTCGACAGATTAGATTAGATTCGACAGATTAGATTAGATTAGATTACATTAGATCAGATTAGATACGACAGATTAGATTATATTAGATTAGATTTGACAGATTAGATTAGATTAGATTACATTCGACATATTAGATTAGATTAGATCGGATTAGATTTGACAGATTAGATTCGACAGATTAGATTAGATTAGATCAGATTAGATTAGATCAGATTAGATTAGATTAGATTCGACAGATTAGATTAGATCAGATTAGATTCAACATATTAGATTAGATTAGATCAGATTAGATTCGACATATTAGATTAGATTAGATTCGACATATTAGATTCAACAGATTAGATTAGATTAGATCAGATTAGATTAGATTAGATCAGATTAGATTCGACATATTAGATTAGATTAGATCAGATTAGATTCGACATATTAGATTAGATTAGATTCGACATATTAGATTAGATTAGATCAGATTTGATTCGACATATTAGATCAGATTAGATTCGACAGATTAGATTCAACAGATTAGATTAGATCAGATTAGATTAGATCAGATTAGATTAGATTACATTAGATTAGATTAGATTACATTAGATTCGACTTTATTGTCATTGTGCAGAGTATAAGTACAGGACCAATGAAACGTAGATAGCATCAAACCTGAAGTGCAATCTATACATTATTTATATAAAGTGCATTAATAACACTGACCAGTGCATTAAGTAGAGATGTGTTTAAATGTATATACATAAATATAAACAATATATAATATATACATAATATAAACATAATATAAACATAATATAAACATAATATATATATATATATATATATATATATATATATATATATATATGTGTAAATATGAACATAATATAAAGTGTATTAATAACAGTGACAGAGGAATTGAGTAGTGAAGTGTTTAAATGTATATACATAAATATAAACAATATATAATATGAACATAATGTATATATAATATAAAAATAATATATACATAAACATTAACATAATATAAACTGTACATAATATAAACATAATATAAAGTGCATTAATAACAGTGTCCGGTGCATTGAGCAGTGATTGGTATAAATGTATAAACATAAATATGAACATGATATATACATATATGTGCGTACAGGTACAATGTCCTCATGTCCACCCAGGGGAGAACGAGAGCCAATCAATCACTGTGCACACTCTCACACACACACACACACACACACACACACACACACACACACACACACACACACACACACACACACACTGTATATATATATATATATATATATATATATATATACATATTGTGATCAAATTTATTATAAATTTGGAGAATTTTTACTTTAAGTGCCATTTGTTTGGACTTCATAAGGAAATCTTACAAGGACTTGTTAAAAACCCAAATGCGGACTACGGATAGATCATGGTTTTTGTCATAAAGTACCCAGAATGGCCTTTCAACAGATTTCTTCACTGACGTACACCCATTATTATTATTATCTACAACTTTACCTCTCATTAGGGTCACGGGGGTTCATTCCCCATGTTTTCCATCCAGGGGATTGAAAAAACACCTTGGATGTCAACGCTGAGCAGATACACCCAGCAGGGATAAGCCATCTATCACTAGGCAGATTCAAAAGGACTCTATGATACTCAGAATTCAATTGACTTGACATGGTTTTGGACTGTGGGTTTACACCGGAGCCCGGATGAAGGCATGAGAGACACGGGTCCCAGAAGAAACTCCAAGAGAAGAGGTTATTGCTCTTCACAAGATTGGAATGGATCCCTAAAAGATTGCGAAGTTGTTAAACTAATTCCATTTTAGAGACACTATCGTTTTTTTTTTTATCATTCGCCCTTTAATTAAAGGGCGCATTGGAAACATTTAGATCGAAATCAGATTCAGAAGGCCTCTGGTTTAGACCGCGACATGCTGTGCGCTACGCTGAAGTCGTAATGCGGACGGAAAAATCCCCGCGTGACTTCAGCTGTCGGAACTGACAAAAGACCTGTCAGACGTGGAGATGAAGTCCTCATCTCAGGGCCATAAGGCGCGAGCTAATCCCGCATAACGATTTTAGACCTCCATGCCAGAACTCCCAGGCTGCACCCCCCGCAGGACTCCAAAGAGCAAGAGAGGTGCTCGCAGTTGACAAAGGTCTGATGTGGAACGACTAGCAGCTGTGAAAGGCTTTTGGGACCGTGTAGAGTGGTCAGATGGAACTTTCAAGGATTAGAAACCCTACACAATGGACAGCGCTGAAAACTTATTTAAGGAAGAACCAGGCTTATGAACAAAATCTACATTAAAGCCTACTGCAGAAGTTACCGTCATGGGAGAGGGAACACACGGGAATTATGTCTTTGGGCAGTTTTGCTTCTACATGGTACAGGACAGAAGCTAAACGAGTTAATAGGGTCACCGAATTCCCAGACACACTCTATATGGGGCAATTTGGAGAATTCAATGTCATGGAGTCATGTCACAAACCTGCGGCTTGAAACCGGAGACCCGTTGGACCTTCCAACAGGACAATGATCCGAAGCACACATCCAACTCCACCCAGAGCATGGGATTCGAACATGGAGAACAGGCTAAACATTCTAGACGTGGCCATCGCAATCACCAGACTTATCTTCAATTCATCCTATATTAGGACCTAAAGAAGGGGGTTCCCCAGTGCCCATCCAGGGGCCTAAGAATGTGACTGCTGGGAGCTACACCCAGAAGACAGGACACCAAGATACCCATAGGTCGCTGCAAGACACTCTATGTGGGTCAAAGCTATGCTTCACGCTTGAAAAGCATGTTTTTGGACTGTGGATGTTGTACTAAGTACTAAGAAAATAATGTCACTAGGGGGTTGAATAAAACTGATAATGATTGTGATTCACAGCAATCAAGACATTTGTGGTTATTCCATCATAAATATTACTACTATATTTGACTAATTCATCCATTATCTTCTGATTAATCCTGTAAATTAAGATGACTGAAATGATCCAAATCAATGTCCATCCTGGGGAAAACGTTTCGGGCACTTTATTTCAGACCCAGGACAGGTTGAATAAATTTGATCACAACTGTATACTCATATCAATATATATATATATAAATTTGGAGAATTCAATTTACTTTAAGTCCATGTTTTTGGACTGTGGGAGGAAACCGGAGAACCCGGAGGAAACCCACGCGGACACGGGGAGAACATGGAAACTCGACCCAGATTGGCATTTCAACAGACTAACCACTGAACCACCGTACCACCCATCCATCTTATTATTATCTCCCGCTTTATCCTCTATTAGGGTCACGGGGGGGGGGTTCCCCATGCCCATCCAGGAGGAGAACCCACGGGCGCGGGCAGAACATGGAACTCCAGGACATTGGGATTCGAACCCAATCTATCAGTGCTGAGGACACACACTCACTCACACACACACTCTATATGGGGCAATTTGGAGAATTCACTTGACCTTGACCCATGTTTTTGGACTGTGGGAGGAAACCGGAGAACCCGGATGAGACCCATGAGGACACGGGGAGAACATGGAAACTCCACCCAGATTGGGATTGGAAGCGGGAATCCCTAGCGCTGAGAGGAGAACATGCTAACCACTAAGCCGTCCTTATTTTAAGCATTGTTTTTTTTTTTTTCTTTGCCCTTTAATGAAAGCTATTATTTAATTTAGATGGAAATCGATTCACAGGCCTCTGGTTTAGAACCCGCACATCTGCTAACGCTGCCGTCTCCCGCGGCGGACGGAACGTCGTCTCCGAGCGCACCTTCAGGTGTCGGCGGACATTAGAGAGGACGGTGAGATCTTTTGTCCTCATCTGAGGGCCATCTGGCCGAGCTAATCCCGCCGTCGTCATGACGATTTTAATCTGCTGCCGTACGACCGGCTGAGGTGTGGAGGGTGGGGAGCAGGAGAGGATGCTCGGGTTCGACCTGAAGGTCTGACGGTGGAACGCTAGCAGCTGTGAACGGGCTTTAAATACCGCCGAAGAGCGCCAGATGGAACTTTCAAGGAGAACCCTACACCAACTGGACACCTGAAAACTTATTTAACGCGTCCATCACATTAACATCTACATTAAAGCACTCACTGCAGCAGACGCTGTTATCCGTCGGGAGAGGAGAACACACGGGAGAACGTCTCGGGCGCTGGGCAGATACACCCAGGACAGAACACTAATATAGAGTTAATATACGTCACGAATAACAGACACACTCTATATGGGGCAATTTGGAGAATTCAATTCACCTTGATCCATGTTTTTGGACTGTGGGAGGAAACCGGAGAACCCAGAGGAAGCCCATGCGGACATGGGGAGAACATGGAAACTCCACCCAGATTGGGATTCGAACCTGGAGAACATGCTAACCACTAAGCCAACGTGCCATCCATCCATCAATCCATTATCTTCTGCTTTAATGTCTGAACCATATTAGGGTCGCGGGGGGGGGAACCATTTCCTCATGCCCATTCCAGTCTGAGACCATTATTGCTGGGCACTTTACACCCAGGACAGGAACCAATCTATCACGGACACACACTCACTGACACCATTATTAACGACTCTTATTAAATGTTGGAGAACTAACAATTTATTAACGTGTCTGAGCCATTTTTGGACTATTGGGAGGAACCATTAAACGGAGAACCCGTGAGGAAAAAACCACGCGGACACGTTTTAGAACGTGGTCTGAAACTCCACCCAGAGTTGGGGATTCGAACGGGGAAACCATTATTAACGCTGAGAGGAGAACCATTGCCTTTATTAACGTGTCTGAACCATTATTAACGAGCCACATGTCTGATCCATCCATTAACCATTATTTCGTTTCTGAACCATTATTACGGGTTTGCGGGGGGGGGGGGGGGTCCTCATGTTATTCCAGGGGAGAACGTTTGGGCGCTGGGCAGTTACACCCAGGACATTGAATTCTCTAAATTCTATAGGGTGGACACACACTCACTGGTTGGCATGTTCACACTCTAGCGCTATGGGGCAATTTCCCGGTTCGAATCCCCATGACTGGGTCCAGTTTTTCCATGTTCTCCCCGTGTCCGCGTGGGAGAACGGGTTCTCCGTTTCCTCCCACACAAAAACATGGATCAAGGTCAGATTGGGAATTGCCCCATATAGAGTGTGTCTGTGAGTGAGTGTGTGTCCAGTGATAGATTGGTGTCCTGTCCTGGGTCTATCTGCCCAGCGCCCGAGACGTTCTCCCCTGGATGGGCATGGAGAACCCCCCCCCGCGACCCTAATAGAGGATAAAGCATGGATTAGATTAGTCTACAAATAATGGATGGATTAGTCCACATTCTCGGAGGCAGGTCCACTTCTCAATGCTGGGGGGTTCTCAGGGTCGCGGGGGGGGGGGGGGGGTTCCCCATGCTCATCCAGGGGAGAACACCCAGGACAGGACGCCAATCCATCACTGGACACACACTCACACACACACACACTCTATATGGGGCAATTTGTAGCATTCAATTGACTTGATCCATGTTTTTGGACTGTGGGAGGAAACCGGAGAACCCGGAGGAAACCCACGCGGACACGGGGAGAACATGGAAACTCTCAGATGGGGATGGCTGTTTTTTCTGTTAGCGTTACAGAAAGGACTAAACGTTGTTACATCATAAAATAGAATAATAAAGAACGCATCACAGGAACAGTTCTCCGCTGAAAGCCATGGATTTGGGAGGAGGATCTGACGTTCCTCGGCGATTACGGGTTCCGCCGGAGGTTCCGCGCCTGCGAAATGTCAGACATCCGTCGCGCCGCTTCCCCGCAATTACTGCCTCTCGACGCTCGGCCGAATGACTCGACATTTCCCGAGAGTGGGTTCGGATTCACCTCCACCACCACGTTCCTCAACGTTCTCCGGCTCCTGCCCACCTGCTTCTGAGGGGGCAACCTGGGTGCACTCGCCCCCCGCTAAGCCCACTGATGTGCATTCACCCGGCCAGAGGGGACGGCCAAGGAGAGCGCACCCTAGTGAGCATAATTAACTAATTAAAAATGCATAATGTGATAAAATTACCATGAAGGTCATTAACAGATAAAGTATTCAACCAGAGGCCCAATTCAAACTATGCTCTTTGGCATGTTCTCCTCTCAGGTTCCAATGCCGATCTGGATGGAGTTTCCATGTTCTCTCTTAATTGGATGCTCTAAATTGCCCCCATCTGAATTGCCCCTATACATATACTGTGCACTGTGACAGTCAGAGGTCCTTTATGAATGCCCAATTCAAACTATGCTCCTTGGCATGTTCTCCTCTCAGGTTCCAACGCCGGTCTGGATGGAGTTTCCATGTTCTCCGGGTTCTCCAGTTTCCTCCCACATTCCAAAAACATGGATTCAAATTGAATTGGGTGCTATAAATTGCCCTTTCTAAATTGCCCCATACGTATACTATGTGTCCCTATACGTATACTGTGCACTGTGACAGTCAGAGGTCCTTTATGAGTTTCCATGTTCTCCGGGTTCTCCGGGTTTCCTCCCACAGTCCAAAAACATGGATTCAAATTGAATTGGGTGCTCTAAATTGCCCTTTCTAAATTGCCCCATACGTATACTATGTGTCCCTATATGTATACTGTGCACTGTGACAGTCAGAGGTCCTTTATGAGTTTCCATGTTCTCCGGTGTCTCCAGGTGAGTTTTCCTCCCACATTCCAAAAACATGGATTCAAATTGAATTGGGTGCTCTAAATTGCCCTTTCTAAATTGCCCCATACGTATACTATGTGTCCCTATACGTATACTGTGCACTGTGACAGTCAGAGGTCCTTTATGAGTTTCCATGTTCTCCGGGTCTTCCTCCAAAAGCATGGATTCAAATTGAATTGGGTGCTCTAAATTGCCCCTATCTAAATTGCCCCATAGGTATATTGTGTTCCCCTATACCTATACAGTGCACTGTGACGGTCAGAGGTCCTTTATAAATACACAATTTAAACTATGCTCTTTGGCATGTTCTCCTCTCAGGTTCCAATGCCGGTCTGGATGGAGTTTCCATGTTCTCTATTAATTGGATGCTCTAAATTGCCCCTATCTGAATTGCCCCTATACATATACTGTGCACTGTGACAGTCAGAGGCCCTTTATAAATGCCCAATTCAAACTATGCTCTTTGGCATGTTCTCCTCTCAGGTTCCAATGCCAGTCTGGATGGAGTTTCCATGTTCTCTCTTAATTGGATGCTCTAAATTGCCCCCATCTGAATTGCCCCTATACATATACTGTGCACTGTGACAGTCAGAGGTCCTTTATGAATGCCCAATGTTCAAAACTATGCTCTTGGCATGTTCTCCTCTCAGGTTGGGAGGAAACCGACGGTCCTGGAGGTTTCCATGTTCTCCGGGTTCTCCGGTTTCCTCCCACAGTCCAAAAACATAGATTCAAATTGAATTGGGTGCTCTAAATTGCCCTTATCTAAATTGCCCCATACGTATACTATGTGTTCCCTATATGTAGTACTGTGCACTGTGATACAGTGCATGTTGTCCGGGACGGTCAGAGGTCCCTTTATAAATACACAATTTAAACTATGCTCTTTGGCATGTTTCTCCTCGTTCAGGTTCCAATGCCGGTCTGGATGGAGTTTCCATTTTCTCTATTAATTGGATGCTCTAAATTGCCCCTATCTGAATTGCCCCTATACATATACTGTGGCACTGTGACAGTCAGAGGTCCCCTTTATAAATGCCCAATTCAAACTTTGCTCTTTGGCATGTTCTCCTCTCAGGTTCCAATGCCAGTCTGGATGGAGTTTCCATGTTCTCTCTTAATTGGATGCTCTAAATTGCCCCCATCTGAATTGCCCCTATACATATACTGTGCACTGTGACAGTCAGAGGTCCTTTATGAATGCCCAAGTCCCAAAAACATGGATGCTGAATTGGGGCATGCCCCTTCTAAATTGCCCCTCTACTATGTGTCCTATATGTATACTGTGCCGGTCTGGATGGAGTTTCCATGTTCTCCGGGTTCTCCGGTTTCCTCCCACAGTCCAAAAACATGGATTCAAATTGAATTGGGTGCTCTAAATTGCCCTTTCTAAATTGCCCCATACGTATACTATGTGTCCCTATATGTATACTGTGCACTGTGACAGTCAGAGGTCCTTTATGAGTTTCCATGTTCTCCGGGTTCTCCGGGTTTCCTCCCACATTCCAAAAACATGGATTCAAATTGAATTGGGTGCTCTAAATTGCCCCTATCTAAATTGCCCCATAGGTATACTGTGTTCCCCTATACATATACTGTGCACTGTGACAGTCAGAGGTCCTTTATAAATACGCAATTCAAACTATGCTCTTTGGCATGTTCTCCTCTCAGGTTCCAATGCCGATCTGGATGGAGTTTCCATGTTCTCTCTTAATTGGATGCTCTAAATTGCCCCCATCTGAATTGCCCCTATACGTATACAGTGCACTGTGACAGTCAGAGGTCCTTTTATAAATACGCGCATTCAAACTATGCTCCTTGGCATGTTCTCCTCTCAGGTTCCAATGCCGGTCTGGATGGAGTTTCCATGTTCTCCGGTTTCCTCCCACAGTCCACTCTCAGCGCTGAGAGGAGAATGTGTTAACATGTTCTTCATGCCTTCGCATGGGTTCTCTCCGGGTTCTCCGGTGTCCTCCCACATTTCGAATACTTTAAATTGCCCCTATGTATCGTGTGTGTGTCTGTGTGAGTGAGTGTGTGTCCAGTGATAGATTGGCGCCCCGTCCTGGGTGTATCTGCCCAGCGCCCGAAACGTTCTAGAGAGGTTCTAGGAGTTGAGGACACGTCCCCGTTTAAACCCCTCTGTACTTACTGCACTCTTTGGGTTCTCTGTTGTTCCGGATCATGGCTTTCTGAGTGTTGATGCGGAACAAGCTGGTCCAGTTGATGGTGTTGTAGTAACAGAGCAGGCTGTTGTTGGTGACGTAGACGTTCCCCGCGCTGATCTCCCGCAGAGACTGCAGCTGCAGCGATGAGATCCACTGCTGCTTTAGAACCAGCAGAGAGATGCCACTGCAAAAGAGACAGGACGCAGAACGTGGACGTCCAGCGTTACAGGTCTGACATGATGCTACATTATCTTTAACTTTATCCTCTATTAGGGTCGCATGGGAAGGGGGGGGAGGGGGGTTCCCCATGCCCATCCAGGGGAGAACGTTTTGGGTGCTGGGCAGATACACCCAGGACAGGACACCAATCTATCACTGGCCACACACTCACTCTCACTCTATATGGGGAAATTTGGAGAACTCAATTGACCTTGATCCATGTTTTTGGACTGTGGGAGGAAACCGGAGAACCCGGAGGAAACCCACGCGGACACGGGGAGAACGTGGAAACTCCACCCAGATTGGGATTCGAACCGGGAATCCGTGCAAATTCTTGTGCCGTTGTGGTTTTGTGGTTAAGCATGTTCTCCTCTCAGCGCTGGGGATCCAGGTTGGAATCCGGTTCTCCGGTTTGCTCCCACAGTCCAAAAACATGGATCCAGGTCAATTAAATTCCCCAGATTGCCCCATATAGAGTGTGTCTGTGTGAGTGAGTGTGTGTCCAGTGATAGATTGGCGTCCTGTCCTGGGTGTATCTGCCCAGCGCCCGAAACGTTCTCCCCTGGATGGACATGAGGAACCCCCCCCCCACTCCCACAACCCTAATAGAGGATAAAGCTTAAGAATCCCAATCTGGGTGGAGTTTCCATGTCCTCCCCGTGTCCGCATGGGTTTCCTCAGGGTTCTCCGGTTTCCTCCCACAGTCCAAAAACAAGGATTCAAGGTAAGTTGAATGCTCTAAATTGCCCCATATTGTGTATGTTTATGTCTGCGTGACCAAGTGACCATGCCAATCACTAAGCCATTGTGCTGCCTGAGCAATGATTTATATTTTATATTACATGGCTTAGTGGTTGGCATGTTCTCCTCTCAGCGCTAGGGATTCCAGGTTCGAATCCCAATCTGGGTGGAGTTTCCATGTTCTCCCCGTGTCCGTGTGGGTTTCCTCCGGGTTCTTCGGTTTCCTCCCACAGTCCAAAAACATGGATTCAATGTTAACTGAATTCTCCAAATTGCCCCATATAGAGTGAGTGTGTCTGTGTGAGAGTATGTGTTCGGCGATAGATTGCCGTCCTGTCCTGGGTGTATCTGCCCAGCACCATAAATGTTCTCCACTGGATGGGCATGGAGAACCCCCTGCGACCCTAGTGGTGGACAAAGTGAATGACAATATATTAATGAATAAAAAAGGAGTAAACTGTAAATACCTGTAGAGCGACCGTCCACCAATGGTCGCCAAATTGGAAAACACACTCAGGTCTGTCATGTTTTCCGGCCATGACTGAATATTGAGATATCCTGAAGAGAATAAAGAACCAACCTCCATAAATATAAACAGTAACAGAACAAATGTATAAACAAGAGAACATTTTTATTCATCCATCCATATCTTCTGCTTTATTCTCTATTAGGGTGGGGGGGGGGGGGGGTTCAACATGCCCATCCAAGGGAGAACGCCTCGGGCGCTGGGCAGATACACCCAGGACAGGACACCAATCTATCACTGGACACACACTCACTCACACACACACACACTCTATATGGGGCAATTTGGAGAATTCAATTGACCTTGATCCATGTTTTTGGACCGTGGGAGGAAACCGGAGAACCTGGAAGAAACCCACATGGACACGGAGAGAACATGGAAACTCCACCCAGATGGGGATTCTAACTGGGAATCCCTAGCGCTGAGAGGAGAACATGCCAACCACTAAGCCACCGTGCCACCAAAAAACAATAAATAAATTTTAAAAAATTATATATAAATATATAATTTTATAAGCCACGGTGGCTTAGTGTTTAGCATGTTCTCCTCTCAGCTCTAGGGATTCCCGGTTCGAATCCCCATCTGGGTGGAGTTTCCATGTTCTCCCTGTGTCGGCGTGGGTTTCCTCCGGGTTCTCCGGTTTCCTCCCACAGTCCAAAAACATGGATCAAGTCAATTGAGTTCTCCAAATTGCCCCATATAGAGTGTGTGTGTGTGAGTGAGTGTGTGTCCAGCGATGGATTGGCGTCCTGTCCTGGGTGTATCTGCCCAGCGCCCGAGACGTTCTCCCCTGGATGGGCATGGAGAACCCCACCGCGACCCTATTAGAGGATAAAGCGGGAGATAATGAATGAATATATATAAATTATATAATATATATATATATATATATATATATATATATATAAAAAACGCTCTATAATTAAACGACTTGAACTTAATTCACTTAAAGAATGAAAAGCTGAACCCCAAAACTTCGTCTACGTAGTTTTTTTTTTTTTTGTTATTAATTTAATTGAAAATGCAGGCGTCGCAAATTATGAGCCGCTGAATCGGAAAACCTAATCAGGACGATCGAGCTGTATGATTCAGCGGCGGCGGTGACGAGACGGACGGGCGGCGATGAATATTTCACAATCTTAAACTGAAATATAATGAAGTGAGACCTCGGCCTCACGCAGTCGGCGGTGCAGCGGCTCGGAACCATTAATATTTGATGGACTTTTCATTTGCCAGCACCTGTCCCAGTTGTTATTTTAAATGGAAGAGTTGAATGAAAGGCTAATGGCAGGAACGTCGGATCATTCCGGAATTTCAATAATGGATGGACAGGATAAATATTTCAGGACGAGGGAGATGTGCTTAAGGACAACAACGGAAGACAAACAGGACAGAGAGGGAAAAATTATTTTTAAAAATGAGGAGTGAGCAGCTAATAAAAAGCAAGGTTACGTAAAAGAGGTGGACTGAAATACGGGTGGGGACGATGTTGGGTGGAGAAAGTCCGAAGTCCGTCAGGACAAGAACTGGAACCTGGATTTTGATTGGACTGGCGGTTCTGCAGAACGTCCTCAATGGACTTATATAGTGTTTAATTGTTAAATACAGGTCACATGATCATCACACAGTCTGTACATTAGTGTTCTACACTGTTGATGCTGCCGGACGCTCAAGGAGGACGAGTCCCCCACTGAGTCTCGGTCCTCACAAGGTTTCTTTAGGGAGTTTTGTCTTGCCGCTGTCTCTTCAGCTTACTCTTTGGGGGTTTAAAGGTTTATAATCATCCACCACCTTAATACCTCTTCTGTGGGGGTCCTGATTATGGGATGGAACCTGGATAGAACCTGGATTTTTATTGGACTGGCGGTTCTGCAGGACGTCCTCAATGGAGGAGGACGAGTCCCCCACTGAGGCTCGGTCCTCACAAGGTTTCTTCCTTAAACTATCAACATAACAGGGAGTTTTGTCTTGCCGCTGTCTCTTCAGCTTGCTCTTTGGGGGTTTAAAGGCTTATAATCATCCACCACCATAATACCTCTTCTGTGGGGGTCCTGATTATGGGATGGAACCTGGATTTCTATTGGACTGGCGGTTCTGCAGGACGTCCTCAATGGACTTATATAGTGTTTAATTGTTAAATACAGGTCACATGATCATCACACAGTCTGTACATTAGTGTTCTACACTGTTGATGCTGCCGGACGCTCAAGGAGGACGAGTCCCCCACTGAGGCTCGGTCCTCACAAGGTTTCTTCCTTAAACTATCAACATAACAGGGAGTTTTGTCTTGCCACTGTCTCTTCAGCTTGCTCTTTGGGGGTTTAAAGGTTCATTCCACCATCATAATACCTCTTCTGTGGGGGTCCTGATTATGGGATGGAACTGAATAGAACCTGGATTTCTATTGGACTGGCGGTTCTGCAGAACGTCCTCAATGGACTTATATAGTGTTTAATTATTAAATACAGGTCACATGATCATCACACAGTCTGTACATTAGTGTTCTACACTGTTGATGCTGCCGGACGCTCAAGGAGGTCGAGTCCCCCACTGAGTCTCGGTCCTCACAAGGTTTCTTCCTTAAGATATCAACATAACAGGGAGTTTTGTCTTGCCGCTGTCTCTTCAGCTTGCTCTTTGGGGGTTTAAAGGTTTATAACTCTTTAAAGCTGCTCTGTGATGATGTCCTCTTCAGTTTTACACAGAGGTCCAATGAGGAGAACCGAGGTTCAAAAACCGTATTAACACAAGGGGGCGGCATGGTGGCCTCTCAGCACTTCGAGTCCCCATCTGGGTGGAGTTTCCATGTTCTCCCCGTGTCCACCTGGGTTTCCTCCGGGTTCTCTGGTTTCCTCACACAGTCCAAAAACATGGATTCAAGGTGAATTGAATTCTCCAAATTGCCCCATATAGAGTGTTTATGTGAGTGAGTGTGAGTCCAGTGATAGATTGGTGTCCTGTCCTGGGTGTTTCTCCCAGCGCCCGAAACGTTCTCCCCTGGATGGACATAGGGAACCCCCCCCCCACGACCCTAATAGAGGATAAAGCTGAAGATAATGGATGGACGGCCACCTTGTGAGGACCAAGACAGTGTGTGTGATGAGTGTGTGATGATCATGTGACCCGCATTTAACAATTTAAACTATATAAGTCCATCGAGGACGTCCTGCAGAACCGCCAGTCCAATAAACATCCAGGTTCCGTCCTGTAAAGTGTGGGTATCGGTGGAGACGGAACCCCATGTGGGTCGTGGAGGCAGATGACGGGCCCGTCTTCCCCCGTCGTTGGGTAGTTAGCGTGTCGTCTGCTGACACTAATCGTCTTAATGGGGGAATTGTCCGACGGGAAGTCGTCCTCATGTAGGGACGGGATCTGTGGACTGTACGAGCGCCGGCGGTGCTTCATTACCGTAATGGCTCTAATAAAGCGCCCGCCGAGCACCTGTCTGCGCTAGGCTAACGAACAGCACGCTAGAAAACGGCGGTAATAAATCAGACACGCGCCAGGGCGGCGTGTACGCGGCTCACGCTGCGCCGCCGATGCTAATCCCGCCATTAATCACGCGCCGGACGGGGGACGGGGGACAGGGGACGGGGGACGGGGGACGTCCGCGATTGGCTAATTGACACTAAACCGTCAAAACGTTATGAGGCGAGCGTTTCCAATTTTTAATTTAGTATTTCCATCTTAAACAAATGATAATTTCAGCTTTATATAACATCGTTAGGGCCGGGGCTTAGTGGTTTGGCATGTTCTCCTCTCAATTCCGATTCTGGGTGGAGTTTCCATGTTCTCCCCGTGTCCGTGTGGGCTTCCTACGGGTTCTCCGGTTTGCTCCCATAGTCCAAAACATGGATTGTAGGTCAAATGAATGCTCCAATTTGCCCCATAGAGTGTGTGTGTGTGTGTGTGTGAGTGAGTGTGTGTCCAGTGATATTAGGGTCGCGGGGGGGGGGGGGGGGGGGGGGGTTCCCCATGCCCATCCAGGGGAGAACGTTTTGGGCGCTGGGCAGATACACCCAGGACAGGATGCCAATCTATCTCTGGATACACACTCACTCACACATACATAATGTATATGGGGCAATTTAGAGCATTCAATTCACCTTGATAAATGTTTTTGGACTGTGGGAGGAAATCGTGGGGGGTGGGGGGTTCCCTATGCCCATCCAAGGGCAGAACGTTTCGGGAGCTGGGCAGATACACCCAGGACAGGACACCAATCTATCACTGGACACACACTCACTCACACAGACACACTCTATATGGGGCAATTTAGAGCACTGAATTTACCTTGAATCTATTTTTCTTTAACTGGAGGAGGAAACCGGAGAACCCGGACGAAACCCACAGGAAGAACATGGAAACTCCACCCAGACTGGGATTTGAACCTGGATCCCCAGTGCTGAGAGGAGAACATGCTAATCACTAAGCCACCGTGCTTAGCTCTAGGGATTCCCGGTTCGAATCCCAATCTGGGTGGAGTTTGCATGTTCTCCCCGTGTCCGCGAGGGTTTCCTCCGGGTTCTCCGGTTTGCTCCCACAGTCCAAAAACATGGATCAAGGTGAATTGAATGCTCCAAATTGCCCCATATAGAGTGTGTTTGTGTGAGTGAGTGTGTGTCCAGTGATAGATTGGCGTCCTGTCCTGGGTGTATCTGTCCAGCGCCTGAGACGTTCTCCCCTGGATGGGCATGGGGAACCCCCCCACGCCCCCACCCCCCACAATTTACTCCCACAATCCAAAAACATGGATTCAAGGTCAAGTAAATGCTCTAATTTGCCCCATATAGAGTGTGTGTGTGAGTGAGTCTGTGTCCAGTGATAGATTGGTGTCCTGTCCTGGGTGTATCCGCCCAGCGCCCGAAACGTTCTCCCCTGGATGGTCATGGGGAACCCCCCCCACGCCCCCACCCCAAGCGATTTACTCCCACAATCCAAAAACAAGGATTTAAGATCAATTGAACTCTCCAAATTGCCCCATATAGAGTGTGTGTGTGTGAGTGAGTCTGTGTCCAGTGATAGATCGGCGCCCTGTCCTGGGTGTATCCGCCCAGCGCCCGAAACGTTCTCCCCTGGATGGGCATGGAAACAAGAATTTAAGATCAATTGAACTCTCCAAATTGCCCCATATAGAGTGTGTGTGTGTGAGTGAGTCTGTGTCCAGTGATAGATCGGCGCCCTGTCCTGGGTGTATCCGCCCAGCGCCCGAAACGTTCTCCCCTGGATGGGCATGGAGAACCCCCCCACGCCCCCACCCCCCGCGATTTACTCCCACAATCCAAAAACAAGGATTTAAGGTCAATTGAACTCTCCAAATTGCCCCATATAGAGTGTGTGTGTGTGAGTGAGTCTGTGTCCAGTGATAGATCGGCGCCCTGTCCTGGGTGTATCCGCCCAGCGCCCGAAACGTTCTCCCCTGGATGGGCATGGAGAACCCCCCCCCCCCCCCCCACGACCCTAATAGAGCATAAAGCTGAAGTTAATGGATGGACAGTACGGTACAGGGACAGGGGACAGGGGACAGGGGACGAGTGAAACCCTTCAGGGAGTCAGAGGAACGTGTCCACACTGGATGTTGGATCTGCGGTCCACACTCGGTTCTCTGTCCTCGGGCCGGTCAGCTTACTGCCTTTAATCTTAACCCCATTTTTCATGCAAACAGTACACAGCAGCAGGGCTTAAGGGCTTTCGAGCAATCCTTACAGCCCTCGTCCACCCCGTCCCCCGTCCCCGTCCCCCGTCCCCCGTCCCCGCCGCATTCTGCATCTCATGTCGGCGAGAGCCAGGACGCAGGATCAGTCAGGGGATTTCAAAATGACATTTCTCAGCGCTCTGGGCTCGAGGTCACCGAGCAGAAACGACGCGGCGCCAAATAGGACAGTGTCCTGTCAAGCCTTCAGTTCCACGAGGTGAGAGAGAGAGAGAGGGGGGACGAGCGCGCACGAATGCCCCCAGCGCTTTGCTAAGAGACCGCCGCTCCCTTCAAGGGGCTTCAGCCGCTTTGAAGCATCATGCCACGCTGGAAATGAAGTTCCGAGTCGTGAAATCTATTGGTATGGAGGGTGGGGGGGGTTGGGGGGTGGGGGGGGGGGGGTTGAGGTTGGGGGGGTGGGGGTGGGGGCTTTGGGGTTGGGGTGGGCGGAGTCAAATTCCCAAAATGTAACTACAGAAGACAAAATACAAACGATACAATGCTCAAGGCAACCGTATTTAAATTGAGTTAATTGGCATGTTCTCCTCTGAGCGCTGGGGATTCCCGGTTCGAATCCCCATCTGGGTGGAGTTTCCATGTTCTCCCCGTGTCCGCGTGGGCTTCCTCCGGGTTCTCCGGTTTCCTCCCACAGTCCAAAAACATGGTTTAAGGTCAAGTGAAATCTCCAAATTGCCCCATATAGTGTGTGTGTGTGTGTGAGTGAGTGAGTGTGTGTCCAGTGATAGATTGGCGTCCTGTCCTGGGTGTATCTGCCCAGCGCCCGAGATGTTCTCCCCTGGATGGGCATGGAGAACCCCCCCCACCCCCCACGACCCTAGTAGAGGATAAAGCGGAAGATAATGGATGGATGGACAATAAAGGAGGGGGCGGCATGGTGGCTTAGTGGTTGGCATGTTCTCCTCTCAGCTCTAGGGATTCCCGGGTCGAATCCCAATCTGGGTGGAGTTTCCATGTTCTCCCCGTGTCCGCGTGGGTTTCTTCCGGGTTCTCCGGTTTCCTCCCACAGTCCAAAAACATGGATCAAGATCAATTGAGTTCTCCAAATTGCCCCATATAGAGTGTGTCTGTGTGAGTGAGTGTGTGTCCAGTGATAGATTGGTGTCCTGTCCTGGGTGTATCTGCCCAGCACCCGAGATGTTCTCCCCTGGATGGGCATGGGGAACCCCCCCACCCCCCCGTGACCCTAGCAGAGGATAAAGTGGAAGATAATGGATGGATGGACAATAAAGAAGGGGGCGGAATGGTGGCTTAGTGGTTGGCATGTTCTCCTCTCAGCACTGAGGATTCCTAGTTGGAATGCCAATCTGGGTGGAGTTTCCATGTTCTCCCCGTGTCCTCGTGGGTTCTCCGGTTTCCTCCCACAGTCCAAAAACATGGATCAAGATCAATTGAGTTCTCCAAATTGCCCCATATAGAGTGTGTGTGTGTGAGTGAGTGTGTGTCCAGTGATAGATTGGTGTCCTGTCCTGGGTGTATCTGCCCAGCGCCCGAGACGTTCTCCCCTGGATGGTCATGGGGAACCATCATCAGAATGTCTTTACACTCGATTTTCACCAAATCTGAGATAATCTGAGATGATGACATACTGCACGTACGGAAGATGGAACCGTAGCTACGGAAACTGTTCTGCATTGTGGGGCGACTCACCCGTGATCTCTCGGACTGTGCGGAAAACGTTCAGCTTCTCTGGATCCAAGGCGGCGATGTCATGATACACATCACTGGAAAGAAAGAACAGGGGGGGGGGGGGGGTGGAACAATGACAATAATTAATAAATTAATTATTGTTCTTCTTATTATTGTAAAGGGCGGCACGGTGGCTTAGTGGTTAGCATGTTCTCCTCTCAGCACTAGGGATTCCCGCTTCCAATCCCAATCTGGGTGGAGTTTCCATGTTCTCCCCGTGTCCACATGGGTTTCCTCCGGGTTCTCCGGTTTCCTCCCACAGTCCAAAAACAAGGATCAAGTCAATTTAATGCTCCAAATTGCCCCATATAGAGTGTGTGTGTGTGAGTGAGTTTGTGTCCAGTGATAGATTGGCGTCCTATCCTGGGTGTATCTGCCCAGCGTCCGAAACGTTCTCCCCTGGATGGGCATGGGGAACCCCCCCCTCCCCCGCGACCCTAATGTAGGATAAAGCGGAAGAATCCCAATCTGGGTGGAGTTTCCATGTTCTCCCCGTGTCCACGTTGGTTTCCTCCGGGTTCTCCGGTTTCCTCCCACAGTCCAAAAACATGGATCAAGGTCAATTGAATTCTCCAAATTGCCCCATATAGAGTGACCCTAATATAGGATAAAGCTGGAGATAATGGATGGATAAAGTAATGCTTTTGCAATATTGTTCTGTACAGTCATGCCGAGAGAGAGAGAGAGAGAGAGAGAGAGAGAGAGAGAGAGAGAGAGAGAGAGAGAGAGAGACATAAGAGAGAGATGTGAGAGACAGAGAGAGAGAGAGAGAGAGAGAGACAGATGTGAGAGAGAGAGAGAGAGAGAGAGAGAGAGAGACAGAGAGAGAGAGAGAGAGAGAGAGTGAGAGACAGAGAGAGAGAGAGACAGAGAGAGAGAGAGCAGAGAGAGAGAGAGAGAGAGAGACAGAGAGAGAGAGAGAGAGTGAGAGACAGAGAGAGAGAGAGAGAAGAGAGAGAGAGACAGATGAGAGAGAGAGAGAGACAGAGAGAGAGACAGAGAGATGGGAGAGACAGAGAGAGAGAGCGAGAGAGATGAGAGAGAGAGAGAGAGAGAGAGAGAGAGAGACAGAGCACAGAGATAGAGACAGAGAGACGAGAGACAGAGAGAGAGAGAGACAGAGAAAAGAGAGAGAGAGAGAGAGAGAGACAGAGAGAGGACAGAGAGAGAGAGTGAGAAACAGAGACACAGAACAGAGAGAGACAAGAAGAGAGAAAGAAGAGAGAGAGAGAAAGAAAGAGAGAGAGAGAGAGAGATAGAGAGAGAGGAGAGGGGACAGAGAGACAGAGAGACAGAGAGGAGGAGAGAGAGAGAGAGAGATCAGAGAGAGATCGAGAGACAGAGAGAGAAGAGAGAGAGAGTGAGACACAGAGTGACACACAGAGAAGGACGCAGAGAGAGAGAAAAAAGAGAGAGAGAGAGACACAGAGAGAGAGAGAGATAAGAAGAGGAAAGAAAGAGAGACAGAGAGACAGAGAGACAGAGAGAGAGAGAGAGAGAGGAGAGGAGAGAGAGAGTAAGAGACACATGTGAGAGACGCCGTCCTGAGAGACTGGTGTTAAAATCAGCTCTCGCAGCTCGGGGTCAGAACACGGCAGCTGATGTGTTAACAGAACGTCTTCTGTTCCGTCTCTACATCACTCTGCTTTTTACTGTCTCTCGGGATCAATGTTTATTTTTCTGTCCTCTGAAACCTCCTGCCGTCTCCTGTTTGTGCTGAATTCTATTCAGGAGACCAGTTTCAGTCTCGTGTTCAGTCCCATGATGCTCCATCTGTTTATATCTAGCATTAAGATCAAGACATCCATCCATTATCTTCTGCTTTATCCTCTACTAGGGTCGGGGGTTCCCCATGCCCATCCAGGGGAGAACGTCTCGGACGCTGGGCAGATAGACCCAGGACAGGACGCCAATCTATCACTGGACACACACTCACTCACACAGACACACTCTATATGGGGCAATTTGGAGAACTCACACACACACACACACACAAACACAACGTACTATATGGGGCAATTTAACAATCCATGTTTTTGGACTGTGGGAGGAAACCAGAGAACCCGCAGGAAACCCACGCGGACACGGGGAGGACATGGAAACTCCAACCAGATGGGGATTCGAACCGGGAATCCCTAGAGCTGAGAGGAGAACATGCCAAACCACTAAGCCACCATGTCACCCTTAAGGTAAACCCATCCATCCATTATCTTCTGCTTTATCCTCTATTAAGGGTCGTGGGGGGGGGGGGGGTTCCCCATGCCCATCCAGGGGAGAACGTCTCGGGCGCTGGGCAGATACACCCAGGACAGGACACCAATCTATCACTCGGGACACACACTCACTCACACACCACACTCTATATGGGGCAATTTGGAGAACTCAATTGACTTGATCCATGTTTTGGGACTGTGGGAGGAAACCGGAGAACCCGGAGGAAACCCACGCGGACACGGGGAGAACATGGAAACTCCACCCAGATGGGGATTCGAACCGGGAATCCCCAGCGCTGAGAGGAGAACAAGAACATGCCGACCACTAAGCCACCGTGTCGCCCTTAAGGTAAACTGAATTCTCCAAATTGCCCCATATAGAGTGTCTGAGTGAGTGAGTGTGTTTCCAGTGACAGATTGGCGTCCTGTCCTGGGTGTATCTGCCCAGCGCCCGAAACGTTCTCCCTTGGATGGGCATGGAGAACCCCCCCCCCCACGACCCTAATAGAGTATAAAGCAGAAGATAATGGATGGATAAATAATAGTGAATATAATAAACAGTTAATTACGATACAGCCAGATTAATAATCCATTCAGAACTGAAGAACATCTACACCGAGGATTAAACACGGAGAACCGGGGGCCTTTAGAGAGACTCTAATCTAATAATCTGAACGACATAGAACGGTTCCGCGCTCTAATCTGTCCTGAGCCGCAATATGGTGTAGCTTGAGATTACGAGGCGGGATCTAAAGTGTGCTAATCCGGGCAGATTAGAGAGGCGTCCTCACCCTTTGATCCCGGTGATGAGGAACACCAGGTTGCCGTTGATCTTGGTGCAGTTCACAAACTTGTCGATGTTGCTGGAGTCCACCGTCTGCGCCGCCTGCAGGCTGGCCGTCCCGATGCCGTCGCATGCTGCGGAGCACAGCTGTATCATTAAAGGGGAAGCCGTCGGCGTGACGTACGGGGGTCGGGGGGGCGGATGGGGGTACCTTTGGGGCATATGTCAGTGCAAGGAATGCACATCTTGATCTTATTGTCCTCCACTTCCATCTTATTGGTGGGACACGCGCGGACGCAGGAGCTGTGGTCCACCACGAAGTTATCTGGAACACAACAACATCTTCATTAGTCTCGTTATATTCATTATCTTCGGGGGGGGGGAGAGGGGGGGTTCCCCATGCCCATCCAGGGGAGAACGTTTCGGGCGCTGGGCGGATACACCCAGGACAGGACGCCAATCTATCGTTGGGCACACACTCACTCACACAGACACTCTATATGGGGCAATTTGGAGAACTCAATTGACCTTGATCCATGTTTTTGGACTGTGGGAGGAAAGCGGAGAACCCGGAGGAAGCCCATGTGGACACGGGGACGACATGGAAACTCCACCCAGATTGGGACATGCAAACCACTAAGCCGCCATGCCGCCCTTATCATTATTATTATAATCAGTTATTATTCATTAATTAATTAATTATCTTCTGCTTTATCCTCTATTAGAGTTGCGGGGGGGGGGGGGGGGGTTCCCCATGCCCATCCAGGGGAGAACGTTTCGGGCGCTGGGTGGATACACCCAGGACAGGACGCCAATCTATCACTGGATACACACTAACTCACACACACAAACACCACACTCTATATGGGGCAATTTGGAGCATTCAATTGACCTTGATTATAATAATTAATAGGGCAGCATGGTGGCTTAGCATGTTCTACTCTCAGAGTGGGATTCCAGGTTCGAACCCGATCTGGGTGGAGTTTCCACGTTTTCCCCGTGTCCGCGTGGGTTTCCTCCGGGTTCTTCGGTTTCCTCCCACAGTCCAAAAACATGGATTTAAGGTCAATTGAATGCTCCAAGTTGCCCCATATAGAGTGTGTGTGTGTGTGAGTGAGTGTGTGTTCAGTGATAGATGGGTGTCCTGTCCTGGGTGTATCTGCCCAGCGCCCGAAACGTTCTCCCCTGGATGGGCATGGGGAACCCCCCACGACCCTAGAAGAGTATATAAGGGAAGATAATGGATGGATGGACAATAAAGGAGGGGGCGGCACGGTGGCTTAGTGGTTTAGCATGTTCTCCTCTTAGCGCTGGGGATTCCCGGTTCGAATCCCAATCTGGGTGGAGTTCCCATGTTCTCCCCGTGTCCGTGTGGGTTTCCTCCGGGTTCTCCGGTTTCCTCTCACAGTCCAAAAACATGGCTCAAGTCAATTGAGAATTCTCCAAATTGCCCCATATAGAGTGTGTGTAAGTGAGTGAGTGTGTGCCCAACGATAGATTGGCGTCCTGTCCTGGGTGTATCTGCCCGGTGCCTGAAATGTTCTCCACTAGATGGGCATAGAGAACCCCCCCCCCCCCCCCCCCGCGACCCTAATAGAGGATAAAGCAGCAGATAATGGATGGAGGTGGTTCTGTCTTTCACGGTTGGGTCCAGCCCACATATTTTATCAGCCTGCCTTGTTGAAAAGTTCTAGAACCTTATGAAATGATTTATATATAATAGAACTTTATACATAAATATCTAATAGAAATAGAACTTTCGAGTATTTCCCACATTGTGGGAGCAATAAGGAATTCTCTTATCTTATCGTTAATAATAAAATAATAAAATAATAAAATAATAAAACCCAGTCTGCCATTAAAGGGTTAACTCGTCTAATCGCGTTCCGTACACGGGCGTTCCGTGCTCATGGTGTATGTGGTAATCTGTTCCTTTAACATCCCGCCAACTTATTAAAGCACACGTCTCAGTGTAAACACTCGAGATTAAAAGGAAACGCCTCGGTCGCGTCTCCTCGGTCGGAAGCGTTAGTTAAAAGTAGCCGAACTCCCTTTGGAAGGCGTCGGGCGTAATACGATGTGATTGATGCTACCAAAGCGCGTGCGGGGGCGTGACAGATCCCGTTCTCAGCGGGACATCGCAAGAGGAAGAGATCTTTAATCTGAAGTCTGTGGGAGAACCGAGCTTATTTTGCAGACGCCGAGAAGAGGAACCTTACAGAGAAACCCAAATAAGCAAGACCTTCTCACAGTGCTGGGTTTGTGGACCTGAAGGTCGCCGGTTCGATTTCTGGTGGCGGGGTTTGAGCAAGTTCAAGTAAATTAAATTAAGGCGTTTTTTACAATAGGACATCGTCACAAAGCAGCTTTAAAACCCTTCAAAGAGCAAGCTGAGGAGACAGTGGCAAGACAAAACTCCCTAAAGAAACCTTGTGAGGACCGAGACTCAGTGGGGGACTCGTCCTCATTGAGCGTCCGGCAGCATCAACAGTGTAGAACACTAATGTAGAGACTGTGTGACGATCATGTGACCTGTATTTAACAATTAAACACTATATAAGTCCATTGAGGACGTCCTGCAGAACCGCCTGTCCAATAAAAATCCAGGTTCTATCCAGTTCCATCCCATAATCAGGACCCCCACAGAAGAGGTATTAAGGTGGTGGATGATTATAACCCTTTAAACCCCCAAAGAGCAAGCTGAAGAGACAGTGGCAAGACAAAACTCTCTAAAGAAACCTTGTGAGGACCGAGACTCAGTGGGGGACTCGTCCTCCTCGAGCGTCCGGCAGCATCAACAGTGTAGGACACTAATGTACAGACTGTGTGATGATCATGTGACCTGTATTTAAAAATTAAACACTATATAAGTCCATTGAGGACATCCTGCAGAACCGCCAGTCCAATAAAAATCCAGGTTCTATCCAGGTTCCATCCCATAATCAGGACCCCCACAGTAGAGGTATTAAGGTGGTGGAATGAACCTTTAAACCTCCAAAGAGCAAGCTGAAGAGACAGCGGCAAGACAAAACTCCCTGTTATGTTGACAACTTAAGGAAGAAACCTTGTGAGGACCGAGGCTCAGTGGGGGACTCGTCCTCCTCTATTGAGGACGTCCTGCAGGACCGCCTGTCCAATAGAAATCCAGGTTCTATCCAGGTTCCATCCCATAATCAGGACCCCCACAGAAGAGGTATTAAGGTGGTGGATGATTATAAGCCTTTAAACCCCCAAAGAGCAAGCTGAAGAGACAGCGGCAAGACAAAACTCCCTGAAGAAACCTTGTGAGGACCGAGACTCAGTGGGGGACTCGTCCTCCTCGAGCGTCCGGCAGCATCAACAGTGTAGGACACTAATATACAGATTGTGTGATGATCATGTGACCTGTATTTAACAATTAAACACTATATAAGTCCATTGAGGACGTCCTGCAGAACCGCCTGTCCAATAGAAATCCAGGTTCTATCCAGGTTCCATTCCATAATCAGGACCCCCACAGAAGAGGTATTAAGGTGGTGGAATGAACCTTTAAACCTCCAAAGAGCAAGCTGAAGAGACAGCGGCAAGACAAAACTCCCTGTTATGTTGATATCTTAAGGAAGAAACCTTGTGAGGACCGAGGCTCAGTGGGGGACTCGTCCTCCTCTATTGAGGACGTCCTGCAGGACCGCCTGTCCAATAGAAATCCAATTAAACACTATATAAGTCCATTGAGGGTTCTATCCAGGTTCCATCCCATAATCAGGACCCCCACAGAAGAGGTATTAAGGTGGTGGATGATTATAACCCTTTAAACCCCCAAAGAGCAAGCTGAAGAGACAGTGGCAAGACAAAACTCCCTAAAGAAACCTTGTGAGGACCGAGACTCAGTGGGGGACTCGTCCTCCTCGAGCGTCCGGCAGCATCAACAGTGTAGGACACTAATGTACAGACTGTGTGATGATCATGTGACCTGTATTTAAAAATTAAACACTATATAAGTCCATTGAGGACGTCCTGCAGGACCGCCAGTCCAATAAAAATCCAGGTTCTATCCAGGTTCCATTCCATAATCAGGACCCCCACAGAAGAGGTATTAAGGTGGTGGAATGAACCTTTAAACCTCCAAAGAGCAAGCTGAAGAGACAGCGGCAAGACAAAACTCCCTGTTATGTTGATATCTTAAGGAAGAAACCTTGTGAGGACCGAGACTCAGTGGGGGACTCGTCCTCCTTGACTGTGTGATGATCATGTGACCTGTATTTAACAATTAAACACTATATAAGTCCATTGAGGACGTCCTGCAGGACCGCCAGTCCTATAAACATCCAGGTTCCATCCCATAATCAGGACCCCCACAGAAGAGGTATTATGGTGGTGGATGATTATAAGCCTTTAAACCCCCAAAGAGCAAGCTGAAGAGACAGTGGCAAGACAAAACTCCCTGAAGAAACCTTGTGAGGACCAAGACTCAGCGGGGGACTCGTCCTCCTTAAGAGACTGGCAGCATCAACAGTGTAGAACACTAATGTAGAGACTGTGTGATGATCATGTGACCCGTATTTAACAATTAAACACTATATAAGTCCATTGAGGACGTCCTGCAGAACCGCCAGTCCAATAGAAATCCAGGTTCCATATACTAATTGCCCCCCCGCGACCCTAATAGAGGATAAAGTGGAAGATAATGAATGAATAAATATGTCTGGCGGCACAGTGGCTTAGTGGTTTAGTGTTTAGCATGTTCTCCTCTCAGCGCTAGGGATTCCCTGTTCCAATCCCAATCTGGGTGGAGTTTCCATGTCCTCCCCGTGTCCCTGTAGGTTTCCTCCGGGTTCTCCGGTTTCCTCCCACAGTCCAAAAACATGGATCAATGGATGGATGGATGAGTTCTCCAAATTGCCCCATATAGAGTGTGTGTGTGAGTGAGTGTGTGTCCAGTGATAGATTGGTGTCCTGTCCTGGGTCTATCTGCCCAGCGCCCGAAACGTTCTCCCCTGGATGGGCATGGGGAACCCCCCCCTCCCCCCGCGACCCTAATAGAGGATAAAGTGGAAGATAATGGATAAATGAATGAATAAATATGTCTGGCGGCACGGTGGCTTAGTGCTTTAGCATGTTCTCCTCTCAGCACTAGGGATTCCCAGTTCCAATCCCAATCTGGGTGGAGTTCCATGTCCTCCCCATGTCCCTGTGGGTTTCCTCCGGGTTCTCCGGTTTCCTCCCACAGTCCAAAAAACATGGATCAAGGTCAATAGAATTCTCCAAATTGCCCCATATAGAGTGTGTTTGTGTGAGTGAGTGAGTGTGTGTCCAGTGATAGATTGGCGTCCTGTCCTGGGTGTATCTGCCCAGCGCCCGAAACGTTCTCCCCTGGATGTGTATGGACACCCCCCCCCCCCCCCCCGCCACCCGATGAATGGATAAATATGTCTGAGTGATGTATCGTTACTTACGTGGACACTTCTTGACGCAGAAGGCTCCGTACGTGTACTTTGCCCGTGGGTTGTGTTCCAGCTGGAAGGTGGTGGGGTTGTAAACGAAGGGCTGGGGGCACTGCGTCACGCATGCGCCGCTGTCATTAAAGTTGGTGCACGCCTACAACATATTTAAACATTAGGAATTAGCCTTCAATTATACGTCCAGCATCAGGTCCTCTTCAGCCAACCTCTATATAGCTCCATAAATACAAATATATCATTAAAAATATAATGCGTTTCTTGGGCTTAGTGGTTGGCATGTTCTCCTCTCAGCTCTAGGGATTCCCGGTTCGAATCCCCATCTGGGTGGAGTTTTCATGTCCTCCCTGTGTCCCTGTGGGTTTCCTCCAGGTTCCTCCGGTTTCCTCCCTCAGTCCAAAAACATGGATCAATTCAATTGAGTTCTCCAAATTGCCCCATATAGAGTGTGGGTCTGTGAGTGAGTGTGTGCCCAGCGATGGATTGGCATCCTGTCCTGGGTGTATCTGCCCAGCGCCCGAAGACGTTCTCCCCTGGAATGGGCATGAGGAACCCCCCCCGCAACCCTGGTAT
>JAFMOC010000705.1:120000-160000 GCA_019802505.1 Corydoras sp. C115
GGCAAGGTGGAGTTTCCATGTTCTCCCCGTGTCCGCGTGGGTTTCCTCCGGTTTCTCCGGTTTCCTCCCACAGTCCAAAAACATGGTTTAAGATCAATTGAATTCTCCAAATTGCCCCATATATATTGTGTTTGTGAGTGAGTGTGTGTTCAGTGATAGATTGAACAGAACCCCAATAGTAGCACCACAGAGCAGGGGTTATTGGGTGGGGGCATTATTCCTATCCCAGCAGTGTCACTGAGGTGGAGAAATAAGACTCCACTAACTCCCCCCCCCCACCACCACATCAGTGTCACTGCAGAACCGACAATAAACAATCCACCACCCAAATGATACCTGTTCTGTGATGCTCCTGACCAACAGAGGCCAGAGAACCAACAGAACACAGATGGACTACAGTCTGGAATTGGAGAACTACAAAGTCCATCTATATGATAAGTGGAGTAAATAGAGAATGGAGCACAAAGGGGGCGTGGCCAAACCTTTAACTGGTAGAACATACCTGCTTTGTTGGGATCCATTGTGGGTTCTGATCATTTGAGAACAGAGTAAAGGGGACTAACAGATGGACTACAGTCTGGAACTGGAGAACTACAAAGTCCATCTATATGATAAGTGGAGGAGATAGAGGACGGAGCACAAAGGGGGCGTGGCCAAACCTTTAACTGGTAGAACATACCTGCTTTGTTGGGATCCATTGTGGGTTCTGATCATTTAAGAACAGAGTAAAGGGGACTAACAGATGGACTACAGTCTGGAACTGGAGAACTACAAAGTCCATCTATATGATAAGTGGAGGAGATAGAGGACGGAGCACAAAGGGGGCGTGGCCAAACCTTTAACTGGTAGAACATACCTGCTTTGTTGGGATCCATTGTGGGTTCTGATCATTTGAGAACAGAGTAAAGGGGACTAACATATGGACTACAGTCTGGAATTGGAGAACTACAAAGTCCATCTATATGATAAGTGGAGGAGATAGAGGATGGAGCACAAAGGGGGCGTGGCCAAACCTTTAACTGGTAGAACATACCTGCTTTGTTGGGATCCATTGTGGGTTCTGATCATTTGATAGCAGAGTAAAGGGGACTAACAGATGGACTACAGTCTGGAATTGGAGAACTACAACGTCCATCTATATGATAAGTGGAGGAGATAGAGGATGGAGCACAAAGGGGCGTGGCCTAACCTTTGTCTGGTCCTTATTAAACAGCGTATAAGTATTTATTACGTATTTAAAGGGAATCAATGGCATCATTCGTTTGAACCCTTTTCCGGACACGTCCAGTGTCACTCACACAGCTTTAAACCAGTCGTGATGATGTACAGGACCCGGTGGGGCATTTGAACCCCACACGGTGATGGCCGGTGCTTCTCAGAATTAATTAAAGGTTTGTTTTCGTGCTCCGCTGTTACCGGAGTCAAACTGATTCCCTCTCCTGGGCACTTGGGGTTAAAGGAGACTGACCGGAGTGGCTCTGTCAGACATGGCTAAGCTCATTTTGATTGACTCGCCAGAGACCCCCGGCTTCCGGCGACTGCACCGCGAGAGGCGGCTGGCGCTCTCGCTTCTCCATTCCCTCTCTCGCACGGCCGGCCGCACGGCACTAATTGACTTCGGGGTAATTACAATGTGAGATTAGTGAGCAGTCAAGTGTTGTCCTCTGTCCCTGGAACACTTCACTTAAGAGTAATTACACCATTGGTAGACTCTCTCTCTCTCTCTCTCGCTCTCGCGCTCTCTCTCTCTCTCTCGCTCTCTCTCTCTCTCATTTCCGATTCCATCCCCGTCGTTCCAGTCTCTGACTCTCCATCTATGTCTCCGGTGAGTTCCCCCGTCGCATATATCTCCAACTGATTTAAGAGTTCCCTCCTAACCTCCAGCTTGCCCCAGTGCAGTTTGTTCAAGTCTTCCATTACTGACCCTCGTTTTGGGGATGGCATCTCTTTAATGGGAGAACCTAGAGTAGATCCATGGGGACAAGGGGAGAACATGGAAACTCCACCCAGATTGGGATCTGACCTTGGATCCCCAGAGCTGAGAGGAGAACATGCCACCGAACACTAAGCCACTGTGCCACATCTCCTCGTCTTCTGCTATATCCTATAACGAGGACAAGGGTGGGTTCCTTGTGCGTATCCAGGGAAGAACCATAATTTGGGACTGTGGGAGGAAACCCACGCGGACACGGGGAGAACATGGAAACTCCACCAAGCTTGGGATTCAAACCAGGAATCCCCAGCGCTGAGAGGAGAACATGCCAACCACTAAGCCACCATGTGTGTAATTTCCACCCATTATCTTCAGCTTTATCCTCTAGTAGGGTCGCGGGGGGGGTTCCCATCCAGGGGAGAACGTTTCGGGCGCTGGGCAGATACACCCAGGACAGGACGCCAATCTATCACTGGACACACACTCACTCACACACACACACACTCTATATGGGGCAATTTGGAGAATTCAGTTGACTTGATCCATCTTTTTGGACTGTGGGAGGAAACCGGAGAACCCGGAGGAAACCCACGCGGACACGGGGAGAACATGGAAACTCCACCCAGATTGGGATTTGAACCTGAATCACCAGCACTGAGAGGAGAACATGCCAACCACTAAGCCACCGTGCCACCCTGTGTGTAATTTCCATCCATTATCTTCAGCTTTATCCTCTATTAGGGTCGCGGGGGGGAGGGGGGTGCCCCATGCCAATCCAGGGGAGAACGTTTCGGGCGCTGGGCAGATACACCCAGGACAGGACTCCAATCTATCGCTGGACACACACTCACTCACACACACACACACTCTATATGGGGCAATTTGGAGAACTCAATTGACTTGAGCCTTGTTTTTGGACTGTGGGAGGAAACCGGAGAACCCGGAGGAAACCCACGCGGACACGGGGAGAACATGGACACTCCACCCAGATTGGGATTGGAACCGGGAATCCCCAGCGCTGAGAGGAGAACATGCCAACCACTAAGCCACCGTGCCGCCCATGTGGTATTCAATACACAGAACTAACCCACTGCTCTGTTTAATTGTACATTTTACAACCAAGGACTGAGAAACAAAGCAGAGTGGGGGCATTCTGTGGTTGGGGCGTTGTTCCTATCCCAGCAGTGTGGGGTAATGTTTCTTGGATAAGAAAAAATGGTTGTTTTGTCTTCTGAAAGCTTAAAAGAGCAGACGCTGTTACCGAGGCTCGAGGCTTTGAGGTATGTGAGCGAAGAGGCAGATCAAAGTGATCGATAGAACATCAGGTAAACTCCACACGCACCGCCGGCCAATCAGAAACCATCCCTGAGACTGTCTGATATATCAAAACGACATCAATGATATTATAATATCACCCAAGGTTTTGTGAGTGGGACACACACACACACACACATATATATATATAGGGCGGCACGGTGGCTTAGTGGTTGGCATGTTCTCCTCTCAGCACTAGGGATTCCAGGTTCCAATCCCAATCTGGGTGGAGTTTCCATGTTCTCCCCGTGTCCATGTGGGTTTCCTCCGGGTTCTCCGGTTTCCTCCCACAATCCAAAAACAGGGATCGAGGTCAATTGAATTCTCCAAATTGCCCCATATAGAGTGTCTGTGTGAGTGAGTGTGTGTCCAGTGATAGATTGGCGTCCTGTCCTGGGTGTATCTGCCCAGCGCCCGAAACGTTCTCCCCTGGATGGACATGGGGAACCCCCCCCGCGACCCTAGTACAGGATAAAGCAGAAGACAATGGATGGATGTATATATATATAATACAAATCAAAAGTTTGGCCACGCCCCCTTTCTGCTCCACTTGTTCTCCATGTTCTCAGTTCCACGTCCTGTAAAGATGTTCTTTGTATTTCTCCAATTCCAGACTGTAGTCCATCTGTTTGGGTTCTACAGGACATACTGTGGACGTCCCCTTTACTCTGTTCTAATGCTCAGAACCCCAATAGTAGCACCACAGAGCAGGGGTTATTGGGTGGGGGCATTATTCCTATCCCAGCAGTGTCACTGAGGTGGAGAAATGAAACTCCACGAACCCCCCCCCCCCACCACCACATCAGTGTCACTGCAGAACCGACAATAAACAATCCACCACCCAAATGATACCTGTTCTGTGATGCTCCTGACCAACAGAGACCAGAGAACCAACAGATTACAGATAGACTACAGTCTGGAATTGGAGAACTACAAACTCCATCTATATGATATGATATGGGATCACACTCTGAGAATTTATGGACAATGTACGTAGAGCAGCCAATTCACCTTAAATCTATGTTTTTGGACTGTGGACACGGGGAGAACATGGAAACTCCACCCAGATTGGGATTCGAACCTGGATCCCCAGCACTGAGAGGAGAACATGCTAAACCACTACACCACCATGCCTCCCCCCTCTGAATGATGTCTTCACACATTTCTATAACGATCAGAAGTATAAATGGTTCTCACAGGAGCTGCTGCTGTTGGATGGAACCACCAGGTTGTCTGGACGTACGTTCTTCACGATGTCCTGCCAGTGGATGGTATCAGCATGGCACAGGAATTTATTCTGGTCCACATACACACCTCCATGTAGGATTTCTGCAAGAAAAAGATCAAAGTGTTGAGAACACAGCTTCGTCATGCTTCAGAGGACATTTTGGACTCGTCGTGTTAGTTGGAACCACTGAATGTCGTAGGCTTGTGGTAAAGGAACCAGTCATGTGTCCTGAAGGTCGTCGGTTTGATTCCCGGTCCCACCAAGAACTATGGCTGAAGTGCCCTTGGGTAAGACACCCAACTCCAAGTGTCCAAGATGTCCATGACCAACCCAGAAGATGTCAGCGGGACATTTTTGGGTCGTGACCCACCTGTTGAGAATTGCTGTTCCTATGGTAGTATGGCTGTAGGTCCATTGACCAAAGAACACCCCAATTGCTCCCTGGGTGCTGTATACAGGGCTGCCCAGGGCAGATACACCCAAGACAGGGCGCCAATCTATCACTGGACACACACTCACTCACACAAACACACTATATATGGGGCAATTTGGAGAATTCAATTGAGTTGATCCATGTTTTTGGACTGTGGGAGGAAATCAGAGAACCTGGAGGAAACCCATGTGGACACGGAGAGAACATGGAAACTCCACCCAGATTGGGATTCGAACCGGGAATCCCCAGAGCCGAGAGGAGAACATAACTACCCCACTGTGCCATCAATCCATCCATCCATTCATTATCTTCCGCTTTATCCTCTACTAGGGTCATGGGGGGGTTCCCCATGCCCATCCAGGGGAGAACGTTTCAGGCGCTGGGCAGATACACCCAGGACTCACACACACACACTCTATATGGGGCAATTTGGAGAACTCAATTGACTTGATCCATTGTTTTGGACTGTGGGAGGAAACCGGAGAACCCGGAGGAAACACACACGAACACGGGGAGAACATGGAAACTTCACCCAGATTGGGATTCGAACCGGGAATCCCTAGCGCTTAGAGGAGAACATGCCAATCACTAAGCCACCGTGCCACCCTAGATTTAATTATTCATTCATTCATCCATTATCTTCTGCTTTATCCTCTACTCGGGTCGTGGGGGGGGTTCCCCATGTCCATCCAGGGGAGAACGTTTCGGGCGCTGGGCAGATACACCCAGGACAGGACGCCAATCTATCATTGGACACACACTCACTCACACACACACACTCTATATATGGGGCAATTTGGAGAATTCAATTGACCTTGATCCATGTTTTTGGACTGTGGGAGGAAACCGGAGAACCCGGAGGAAACCCACGCGGACACGGGGAGAACATGGAAACTCCACCCAGATTGGGATTCGAACCGGGAATCCCTAGTGCTGAGAGGAGAACATGTTCAGAACTACCCCACTGTGCCATCCATCCATCCATTATCTTCTGCTTTATCCTCTACTAGGGTCATGGGGGGTTCTCTATGCCCGTCCAGGGGAGAACGTTTCAGGCGCTGGGCAGATACACCCAGGACAGGACGCCAATCTATCACTGGACACACACTCACTCACACACACACACTCTATATGGGGCAATTTGGAGAACTCAGTTGACTTGATCCATGTTTTTGGCCTGTGGTAGGAAACCGGAGAAGCCGGAGGAAACCCACGCGGACACGGGGAGAACATGGAAACTCCACCCAGATTGAGATTCGAACCGGGAATCCCCAGCGCTGAGAGGAGAACATGCCAACCACTAAGCCACCGTGCCACCCTAGATTTAAATATTCATTCATTCATCCATTATCTTCCGCTTTATCCTCTATTAGGGTCGTTGGGGGGGGTTCTCCATGCCCATCCAGGGGAGAACGTTTCGGGCGCTGGGCAGATAAACCCAGGACAGGACGCCAATCTATCACTGGACACACACTCACTCACACACACACACTCTATATGGGGTAATTTGGAGAACTCAGTTGACTTGATCCATGTTTTTGGACTGTGGGAGGAAACCGAGGAACCCGGAGGAAAGCCACGCGGACACGGGGAGAACATGGAAACTCCACCCAGATTGGGATTGGAACCGGGAATCCCCAGTGCTGAGAGGAGAACATGCCAACAAATCCAACCTAACCAGGCAGGCTGTTAATATGCCCCCTATTGGCGGGTGAAACACCCCGACCCTCTGTAACACCGAGGGCTGATTCAGACACATGACCGATCACTCGTCTCCTCGAGTGGGAGCCAGGACACAACGTGGAACGTGACGATGGGCTGGTTCTGTCGCAGGGTAATCCACACGTCTGTGGTGAAGAGTGGGATGTAGAGAGCTTATGTCAGATTAACGTTATTTACTGACTGAGATCCGTTCAGAGCCCAGACGGAGAACAGCTGAAAAGAGATGAGACTCTGAAACGCCATTAACAGATTAACAAACGGCTGATTAATTCCTGCCTTAAGAAGCAAGAAAATATAAATAATATTAAATATATTAAATATATACATCCTTTATCTTCTGCTTTATCCTCTATGAGGGTTGTGGGGGGGTTGGGGGTTCCACATGTCCATCCAGGGGAGAACGTTTCGGGCGCTGGGCAGATACATCCCGGGACAGGATGCCAATCTATCACTGGACACACACTCACTCACACACACACACACACTCTATATGGGGCAATTTGGAGAATTCATTTCACCTTGAATCCATGTTTTTGGACTGTGGGAGGAAACCGTACATACATACATACATACATACATACATACATACATAGATACACACACACACACACACACACACACACAACCACACACACACCTACATACATACATACACACACACACAGTCCAGCGACTGAAACATTGAACCCGATTTTTTTCCATGTTCTCCCCGTGTCCCTGTGGGTTTCCTCCGGGTTCTCCGGTTTCCTCCCACAGTCCAAAAACATGGATCAAGGTCAACGGAATTCTCCAAATTGCCCCATAGAGAGTGTGTTTGTGTGCGTCTGTGCACCCAGTGATAGATTGGCGTCCTGTCCTGGGTGTATCTGCCCAGCGACCGAGACGTTCTCCCCTGGATGGACATGGGGAACCCCCCCCCCCCCCCACTCCCGCGCCCCTAGTAGAGTATAAAGCGGAACATACACACACATCGTGATACTTTGCGTGCCCCTGGCATAACGAATATTGGAACGTGGGACTGATCCGCAGAGGCTGTAAAACCATTGTCTTTGCATTAACACCCCCCCCCCAACCACCCACCCACCCCCAAGGTCAGCCGGGAGATCCCCCCCCTCCCCCCGTCATAAATCGGCCGCCGTTCCGCCACTTCGTGTGGAACAGAAGCCGGGCCGACTCGATTATAACGTAATTGCACTTTTATGTTTTTAACTACTGACCTGAAAAGAACAACGGCACTCGTTTAACGGCAGCCAAGGCCCTCTTTACGACCGCAGCTCCGCAGGGAACGGCGTCGAAACGGGCCTGATGGTGGCGCCGCCATCGCCGTCTACGCCGAGCGACAACCCCCCCTCCCATCCCCGCCCCCCCCTCCCCCGGCGATGTAGCAATGCGTTTTTAATGAGCCCGCCACGACTTTCAAGCATGAGCGACCGTGAGGCCGGCGTAGGACGGGGGGGGGGGGGGGGTCGGTACAGGTGAGCCGTGATGCGGCGGGCGGCGACGGGAGAACGTATTTAGGACGCCACACGTGCCGAGATTCGTCTCAGGACCCCGCCAAGGACCAAGGGAGACGAAGAACACGACAAATCCTGGAAAGGACTGACAGGACACCAATCTATCACTGGACACACACTCACTCACACACACACACTCTATATGGGGCAATTTGGAGACCTCCATTCACCTTGATCCATGTTTTTGGACTGTGGAAGGAAAGCGGAGAACCCGGAGGGAACCCATGAGGACACGGGGAGAATATGGAAACTCCACCCAGATTGAGATTCGAACCGGGAACCCCCAGCGCTGAGAGGAGAACATGCTAAACCACCATGCTGCCCCTGCTTCAATAACCCTCATTACATATTACATATTGAACGACGGTCCGAGAAGTAGCATGTTCTCCTCTCAGCACTAGGGATTCCCGGTTCGAATCCCGATCTGGGTGGAGATTCCATGTTCTCCCTGTGTCCGCGTGGGTTTCCTCCGGGTTCTCCGGTTTCCTCCCACAATCCATAAACATGGAACAAGTCAATTGAATTCTCCAAATTGCCCCATGTAGAGTGTGTGTGTGTGCGAGTGAGGGTGTCCCAGTGATAGATTGGTGTCCTGTCCTGGGTGTATCTGCCCAGCGCCCGAAACGTTCTCCCCTGGATGGACATGGGGAACAACCCCCCCCCCCCCGCGACCCTAATAGAGGATAAAGCTGAAGATAATGGATGGATGGGGGCACATTGGCTTAGTGTTTAGCCATGTTCTCCTCTCAGCACTAAGGATTCCCGGTTGGAATCCCAATCTGGGTGGAGTCTCCATGTTCTCCCCGTGTCCACATGGGTTTCCTCTGGGTTCTCCGGTTTCCTCCCACAGTCCAAAAACATGGATCAAGGTCAAGTGAGTTCTCCAAATTGCCCCATATAGAGTGTGTGTGAGTGAGTGTGTGTTCAGTGATAGATTGGTGTCCTGTCCTGGGTGTATCTGCCCAGCGCCCGAGACGTTCTCCCCTGGATCTGGATGGGCATGGGGAACCCCCCTCCCCCCCCCATGCGACCCCCCCCTCCCCCCCCCCGCGACCCTAATAGAGGATAAAGCAGAAGATAATGGATGGATAAAGGTAATGTGTTAAGGTCTGAAAGGGTGTGACGTTACTGTGAATAAATCACAGGAAAAGAGGTATTAATGGGTTCCACAGTTCCACCTCCCGCCGGAGTAGGACGGGGGGATGGGGGGGGGGGGGGGGGGGGGGTCGGTACAGGAGAGCCGTGATGCGGCGGGCGGCGACGGGAGAACATATTTAAGACGCCACACGTGCCGAGATTCATCACAGGACCCCGCCAAGGACCCGGCGCGGCGTGCCGACGGCGGGGAGACAAAGAACATAATAACTCCTGGAAAGGACTGACAGCCGGGAAATATATATACGGCGGACGGGCGGACGGGCGGACGGGCGGCCCGCCGAAATAAATTACAGCCAAATCCCGGCAAGACTGACGCAAATAAAAAAGAAACAACAAATAAAAAAGCCGAGGTGAAAAATCGAGGCATCCCTTCACTCCTCGGAGGGCAGGCTTTATTGGCGAATGTTGGAAAGGCAGTGGCACACACACACACACACACACACACACACACACACACACACACACACACACACACACACACACACACACGACGTGAAATACCAGACGGAGTGGCATCTAGAACGGGAAAGAAAAATCCACCGTAAAAGACGGGATGTGTATTCATGTATCTCATTATCTTCTGCTTCATCCTCTATTAGGGTTGTGGGGGGAGGGGGGAGGGGGGGTGGGGTGCCCATCCAGGGGTGAACGGGCAAATTTCGGGCGCTGGGCAGATGCACCCAGGACAGGACGCCAATCTATCACTGGACACACACTCACTCACACACACACTCTATATGGGGCAATTTGGAGAACTCAATTGACCTTGATCCATGTTTTTGGACTGTGGGAGGAAAGCGGAGAACCCGGAGGAAACCCATGAGGACACGGGGAGAACATGGAAACTCCTCCCAGATTGGGATTCAAACCTGGAATCCCTAGCGCTTAGAGGAGAACATGCTAAACCACTAAGCCATCGTGCCGCCAGCCCTATATATATATCCATCCATTATCTTCTGCTTTATCCTCTACTAGGGTTGTGTGTGTGTGTGGGGGGGGGGGGTTCCCCATGCCCATCCAGGGGAGAACGTTTCGGGCGCTGGGCAGATACACCCAAGACAGGACACCCATCTATCACTGGACACACACTCACTCACAAAGACACACTATATATGGGGCAATTTGGAGAACTCAATTGACCTTGATCCATGTTTTTGGACTGTGGGAGGAAAGCGGAGAACCCAGAGGAAACCCATGTGGACACGGGAAGAACATGGAGACTCCATCCAGATTGGGATTCCAACCGGGAATCCTTAGTGCTGAGAGGAGAACATGCTAAACACTAAGCCAATGTGCCCCCATCCATCCATTATCTTTCACTTTATCGTCTACTAGAGTCGTGGCGGGGGGTTCTTCATGTCCATCCAGGGGAGAACGTTTTGGGCGCTGGGCAGATACACCCAGGACAGGACACCAATCTATCACTGGACACACACTCACTCACACACACGCACTCTATATGGGGCAATTTGGAGAACTCAATTGACCTTGATCCATGTTTTTGGACTGTGGGAGGAAACCGGAGAACCCGGAGGAAACCCATGAGGACATGGGGAGCACATGGGAACTCCACCCAAATTGGGATTCGAACCTGGAATCCCTAGTGCTGAGAGGAGAACATGCCAACCACTAAGGCACCATGCCGCCCCATATATATATATACACACACGATGAGGGCAGCTGAGCCTCACTGTTGCCACACTGGGGTGATAATTATCTTGGGTTGCATCCGCAGATGGAACAGATCGCAGGTGCTTAATCTTAATTATCTAATTATCTAATTATGATCCTCATTGCAAAATGTAATCAGAATTTTCTCTCATCATCTTCCCCTTAATCCTCTACTAGGGTCTTGGGACGGGGGGGGGGGGGGTTCCCCAGGGGAGAACGTTTCGGGCGCTGGGCAGATACAACCACTCACTCACACTCACACTCTATATGGGGCAATTTGGAGAACTCAATTGACTTGATCCATGGTTTTTGGACTGTGGGAGGAAACCGGAGAACCCGGAGGAAACCCATGAGGACACGGGGAGAACATGGAAACTCCACCCAGATGGGGATTCAAACCGGGAATCCCTAGTCGCTGAGAGGAGAACATGCCAAACCACTAAGCCACCTCATTTGTAAGTCTATCCATCCATTATCTTCCAGCTTTATCCTTTATTGGGGTGGGATGGGGGGGGGGGGGGGGGGGTTCCCCATGTCCATCCAGGGCAGAACGTTTCGGGCGCGTGGGCAGATACACCCAGGACAGGACGCCAATCTATCACTGGACACACACTCACTCACACACACACACTCTATATGGGGCAATTTGGAGAATTGACCTTGATCCATGTTTTTGGACTGTGGGAGGAAACCGGAGAACCCGGAGGAAACCCATGTGGACACGGGGAGAACATGGAAACTCCACCCAGATTGGGATTGGAACCGGGAATCCCCAGAGCTGAGAGGAGAACATGCCAACCACTAAGCCACCATGTCACCTCTGACTGTACACTCATCTGTCATTCTTTATTTTTAGCTTTATACTCTATCAGGGTCGTGGGGGGGGGGTTCTCCTCATGTCCATCCAGGGGAGAACGTTTCGGGCGCTGGGCAGATACACCCAGGACAGGACGCCATTCTATCACTGGACACACACTCACTCACACTCACACTCTATATGGGGCAATTTGGAGAACTCAATTGACTTGATCCATGTTTTTGGACTGTGGGAGGAAACCGGAGAACCCGGAGGAAACCCACGTGGACACGGGGAGAACATGGAAACTGCACCCAGATTGGGATTTGAACCGGGAATCCCTAGTCCTGAGAGGAGAACATGCTAAACACTAAGCCACCATGTCACACACACACACTCTATATGGGGCAATTTGGTGTCCTCAATTCACTTGATCCATTCAATTGATCCATGTTTTTGGACTGTGGGAGGAAACCGGAGAACCCGGAGGAAACCCACGTGGACACGGGGAGAACATGGAAACTGCGCCCAGATTGGGATTAGGAACTTGGAATCCCCAGCGCTGAGAGGAGAACATGCTAAACACTAAGCCACCGTGCCGTCTTTATTATCATACAGTGTTGGGGTTAAAGCGTCTGAATGTGAACTCCTGAGCGTCTCTTGTGTTCTGACTCGTAGAACGTCGTTTTGTCCAAACACACGTCATGACCCATAATCCCCTCATCCTCGCAGACGGGTGGCTGCTGTGGTGGTAATTGCGTCTCCATCCTGCTGATTAAAGTTCTGCGTCCCTCGTGCAATTGTTTCCTACGAGTCTTTATGAAAAATGGCTCCGATTAAAGGGCTTACGGAATTAGTGAGAGCAGCGAGCATCTGGATATTTATTCAGAGAAAAAAACACACCGTCAGAGAGACGAAAGTAAGCGAGGAAACGAGGACTGTCAGGAGTGAAGGAACGTCCTTCTCTGTCTGAGTGGAAACAGACTGAGCGTTCCGTCAGGGTACGAGAACATGCACGAGAGATGCTGCAGCTGTCTGCACAGACCTGCACCAGTACAACCCACTATAATAATAATAATAATAATATTAATAATAATAATAATAATATTAATAATAATTATAATAATAATAATAATAATTATATTAATAATAATAATAATATTAATAATAATCATAATAATAATATTAATCATAATACTAATAATATTAATATTAATAATAATAATAATAATAATAATAATATTAATAATAATAATAATATAATAATAATAATATTATTAATAAATAATAATGATAATAATAATAATAATATAATAATAATAAATAATAATAATAATAATGATAATAATAATAATAATAATAATAATAATAATAATAAATAATAAATAATAACAATAATATTATTAAAATTAAATAATCATACTAATAACAATAATAATAATAATAACAATAATAATAATAATAATAATATCATAATAATAATAATAATAACAATGGGCGGCACACGGTGGAGTTTAGCATGTTCTCCTCTCCACAGCACTAGGGATTTCCCATCCGGGTTTGAATCCCAATCTAGAGGATGGAGTTTTTCCATGTAGATTGGCACCCTCTCCCCGTGTCCACATAGAGGATTTTCCTCCGGGTTCTCCGGATTCCTCCCACAGTCCAGTTCGAAAAACATGGATCAGTTCCTCCCACAGTCTAAAAAATTGAATTCTCTCCAAATTGCCCCATATAGAGTGTGTGTGTGTGAGTGAGTGTGTGTCCAGTGATAGATTGGTGTCCTGTCCTGGGTGTAACTGCCCAGCGCCCGAAACGTTCTCCCCTGGATGGGCATGGGGAACCCCACCGCGACCCTGATAGAGGATAAAGCGGAAGAAAATGAATGAATGAATATATATATATATATATATGGTGGCATGGTGGTGTAGTGGTTAGCATGTTCTCCTCTCAGCGCTGGGCCTCCTGGTTTAAATCCTGATCTGGGTGGAGTTTCCATGTTCTCCACGTATCCTCTACCAGGAGGTTCCCCATGCCCATCCAGGGGAGAACGTTTCGGGCGCTGGGCAGATACACCCAGGACAGGACACCAATCTATCACTGGACACACAGACACACTCTATATGGGGCAATTTGCAGAACTCAACTGACCTTGATCCATATTTTTGGACTGTGGGCGGAAACCGGAGAACCCGGAGTTTCCCCACACGGACACGGGGAGAACACGGAAACTCCGCCCCGATCGGGATCCCAACCTTGATCCCCAGCGCTGAGAGGCGAACATGCCAAACCACTAAGCCGCCATCAGCTGACTGTGATAAGATGATAAAATGCCCCGTCGCCTAAATGACTGTTGAGCGTTCTCCCTTCACCACATCAGAACCCCCCCCCCCGACCCCTACCACCACCCCCCCCCCCCGACCCTCCATTTCATCCAGTCCCATGAAGATGAAAGCCAGAAGGAGACGAGAGAACAAAGACGGAGCAGAGACCCGCGAGGGATGGCGGTGAAGACGGAGGGCGCTCTCCTTCGAGGGCCTCTCTCGGAAAAATCTGTGATCATTTTAAAAAGAAAAGAAACGGCATTATCATTCTAATTAGAAAAGGATCAAATGGTGAAAGTGCCAACAGAGAGGATGCCCCGCGCGCCCGCCCGTGCCCGCCGAGGGAACGGGGGAACCATTAATAATGAACGCCGTGTCGTCATTAAGAATCCGAATGATTAAAACGTGGCTCCTGGCTACGGGCCTCACTCTGCGGGTTTGGAGGAAAGCGCGAGCGGCGTGTTTAAAACTACGACGCGACGCTTCACTTACGATAAAAGTGCCGGAGCGAGCTAAAAATAGCCGTAAACAGAAGCGACGGGGCCTGAGGTGAAGCGGGAACGCAATCGGAACCGGCGGTGGATAGGAACTCCACAATAAAGTAGGAATTGAAAGGCCTGTGGTCCTAAAAAAATAAAAAAACACTAATTTAATCGTCCACCGCCGAGAGACGAATTTTTTTTTTTGGCAATAAAATACGAGGCGCATGGAACCTGATGCAACACTCAAACAACATGAGATGTTCTGCCTTCATCATTTAGGAACCATTTATTACACATCCATCCATTGTCTTCTGGTCGCTAATCCAGGGGAGAATGTTTCGGGCTCTGGGCAGATACACCCAGGACAGGACACCACTCACACACTCACTCACACACACACACTCTATATGGGGCAATTTGGAGAACTCAATTGACCTTGATCCATGTTTTTGGACTGTGGGAGGAAACCGGAGAACGCGGAGGAAACCCACGTGGACACGGGGAGAACATGGAAACTCCACCCAGTTTGATAGTCGAACTAGAAAACCCCAGCGCTGAGGGGAGAACATGCCAACCACTGAGCCACCGTGCCACCCTAGATTTAAATATTCATTCATTCATTATCTTCCGCTTTATCCTCTACTAGGGTCCCGGGGGGGGTTCTCCATGCCCATCCAGTGGAGAACGTTTCGGGCGCTGGGCAGATACACCCAGGACAGGACGCCAATCTATCACTGTACACACACTCACTCACACACACACACACTCTATATGGGGCAATTTGGAGCATTTAATTGACCTTGATCCATGTTTTTGGACTGTGGGAGGAAAACGGAGAACGCGGAGGAAACCCACGCGGACACGGGGAGAACATGGAAACTCCACCCAGATTGGGATTCTTAAGCTTTATCCTCTATTAGGGTCCTGGGGGGGTTCCACATGTCCTTCCAGGGGAGAACGTTTCGGGCGCTGGGCAGATACACCCAGGACAGGACGCCAATACTATCACTGGACACCGGAACACGTCACTCCTGAATTAAAACACCCCCCCCACCACGACTCTATATGGGGCAATTTTGGAGCATTTAATTGACCTTGATCCATGTTTTTGGACTGTGGGAGGAAACCGGAGAACCCGGAGGAAACCCATGCGGACACGGGGAGAACATGGAAACTCCACCCAGATTGGGATTCGAACTTGGATCACCAAAGCTGATCCACCAACCACTAATCCACCCCTCATCTTCATTTAGAAAGGCGCAATTTAGAGCAACCAATTCACCTTGAAACTCCATCCAGATAGGGATTCGAACCTGGATCCACTGTGCTGTGTATTATTTAATTAAAGTTCCCATCCATCATCTTCCACTTTATCCTCTACTAGGGTTGTGGGGGGGTTCCCAGGATAGGACGCCAATCTATCACTGGACACACACACACACACTTTATATGGGGCAATTTGGAGAACCCAAACCCTGTGCCACTACGCTGTTCTCTCATTGTTCTGAGAGGAGAACATGCCAACCACTAAGCCACCGTGTCCCCATCCATGCATTATCTTCCGCTTTATCCTCTATTAGGGTCGTGGGGGGGGGGTTCCCCATGCCCATCCAGAGGAGAACGTTTCGGGCGCTGGGCAGATACACCCAGGACAGGACGCCAATCTATCACTGGACACACACTCACTCACACACACACACACTCTATATGGGGCAATTTGGAGAACTCAATTGACTTGATCAATGTTTTTGGACTGTGGGAGGAAACCCGAGAACCCGGAGGAAACCCATGCGGACACGGGGAGAACATGGAAACTCCACCCAGATTGGGATTCGAACTTGCATCCCCAAAGGTGAAAGGAGAACATGCCAAACAATGATCCACCCCCTCATCTTCATTTAGAAAGGCGCAATTTAGAGCAGCCAATTCACCTTGAATCCATGTATTTGGACTGTGGGAGGAACTTGGCAAACCTGGCGGAAACCCACATGGACACGGGGAGAACATGGAAACTCCACCCAGATTGGGATTCGAACCGGGAATCCCTAGTGCTGAGAGGAGAACATGCCAAACCACTAAGCCACCCCATATATAATATATATATATAAATCTTGAGTCTATGTTTAAATAAATCTGACAGGACATTAAACTCATGATTATGTATTCAGATGGGGATTCGAACCAATCTATGCTGGACACACACTCACTCACACACACACTCTATATGGGGCAATTTGGAGAACCCAAACCCTGTGCCACTACGCTGTTCTCTCATTGGAGCTGCATTGGGTTCTTTCGTTCCTCTCGTCTCTTTCTGTCTTTGTTTTCTGTCTGCACTTCATTCGCTCGTTTATCGTCCGTTTCGTCTCCAGTTCGGTTCCATTTCTTGGATCTCTCGTCCCGTCGACTTTATTAAGCCAATTTTTTGTTTCGTTGTGTAAATCTTTTTGCTTTTATTATCGGAAAATAGAGAGTGGATTAAAGCCTCCGTCTCATCGTTATTAAAGTCGTAGATTAGACCAAAAAAAATAACAAGAACAACGGAGAAACAATTTCTGAGGACGGAGTCAGAGTAGAACGTCCAAACCGGTCTCTCTAACTTCATAACTTATCTTTAAACTGCAGTAAAGAAATAAAGATTCATCCATCCATTATCTTCAGCTTTATCCCTCTATTAGGGTCCCCCCCCCCCCACGGGGGGGATTTCAAGGGGGGGGGCGTTCCCCAAATGCCCAATCAGGGAGAGAACGTTTCGGGCGCAGGGCAGATACACCCAGGACAGGACCGCCAATCCCACGTCTATCGCTAGGACACCACAATCACACACACACACACTCTAATGGGCAATTTGGAGAACTCAATTGGACCTTGGGCGGCACGGGTGGCAGTTAGTGGGTGGCATGTTCTCAGTAGTCTCAGCACTAGGGAATCCCGGTTCAGAATCCCCATCTGGGTGGGAGTTTCCATGTTCTCCCATGTCTGTCGTGGTTTTCCTCCCGGTTTCTCGGTTTCCTTCCTAACAGACATAGTCCAAAAAATCATGGATCAAGTTCACATTGGAGGTTTCTTCCAAATTGACCCATATAGAGTGTGAAGTGTGAGTGAGTGTGTGGCCAGTCGATAGTTTAGGCCGCCCTGTCCTCGGGTGTATCTGCCCAGCGCCCGAAACGTTCTCCCCTGACATGGCGCATGAGAAACCCCCCCCCCCACGACCCATAATACGAGGATTTTAAAGGCGGAAGATAATGGATGGATGGCATGTAGTTTTGGACTGTGGTAGGGAAACCGGAGAAACCCTGAGGAAACCCATGCAGGACACGGGTCGAACATGGAAACTCTTACCCAGATTGGGATTCGAACTTATGGATCACCAAAGATGAAAAGGATGAAACATGCGGAAAACACTAATCCACCTCCTCATCTTTCATTTCAGAAAAAGTGCGCAATGTTAGAGCAGCCAATTCAACTTGAAAATCCACCCAGATAGGGATTAGAACCTGGATCCACTTGTGATGTGTATTATTTAATTAAAGTTCCCATCCATCATCTTCCACTTTATCCTCTACTAGGGTTGTGGGGGGGTTACCAGGATAGGACGTCCAATCTATCACTGGACACACACACACACACTTTTTATATGGGGCAATTTGGAGAAACCCAAAATCCCCTGTGCTGCCACTACGCTGGTTGCTCTCATTGTTCTGCGGAGAGAGAACATGCCAACCACTAAGCCACCGTGTCCCCTCCAGCATTATCTTCCGCTTTATCCTCTATTAGGGTCGTGCGGGGGGGGGTTCCCCATGCCCATCCAAAGGAGAACGTTTCGGGCGCTGGGCAGATACAGACCCAGGACAGGACGCCAATCTATCACGGACACACACCACTCACTCACACACAACACACTCTATATGGGCAACTTGGAGAACTCAATTGACTTGATCAATGTTTTTGGACTGTGGGGTGGGGGAAACCGGAGAGAACCCGGAGGAAACCCATGCGGACACGGAGAAACATGGAAACTCCACCCAGATTGGGATTCGAACTTGGATCACCAAGGTGAAAGGAGAGACAATGCCCAAACACAATGAGCCACCCCCTCATCTTCATTTAGAAAAGGCGCAATTTTAGAGCAGTCCAATTCACCTGAAATCCATGTATTTGGACTGTGGGAGGGAACTTGGCAAATCTGGAGGAAACCCACTCGGACCCGGGGAGAACATGGAAACTCCACCCAGATTGGGATTCGAAACTAGAACCGGGAATCCCTAAGTGCTGAGGGAGGAGACCATGCCAAACCACTAAGCCACCCCATATATATATATATATAAATCTTGAGTCTATGTTTAAATAAATCTGACAGGACATGAAACTCATGATTATGTATTCAGATGGGGATTCGAACCAATCTACTGCTGGACACACACTCACTCACACACACACTCTATATGGGGCAATTTGGAGAACTCAATTGACCTTGGGCGACACGGTGGCTTAGTGGTTGGCATGTTCTCCTCTCAGCACTAGGGAATCCCGGTTCGAATCCCCATCTGGGTGGAGTTTCCATGTTCTCCCCATGTCTGCGTGGGTTTCCTCCGGGTTCTCCGGTTTCCTCCCACAGTCCAAAAACAGGATCAAAGTCAATTGAGTTCTCCAAGTTGCCCCATATAGAGTGTGTGTGTGTGAGTGAGTGTTGTGTCCAGTGATAGATGGGCGTCCCTGTCCATGGGTGTATTCTGCCCAGCGCCGCAACGTCCTCCCCTGTCATGGGCATGGCGGAAACCCCACCGTGACCCTAATAGAGGATAAAGCAGAAGATAATGAATGAATGAATGAACAATTGACCTTGATCCATGTTTTTGGACTGTGGGAGGAAACCGGAGAACCCGGAGGAAACCCATGAGGACACGGGGAGAACATGGAAACTCCACCCAGATGGGGATTCGAACGTGGACACCAATCTATCACTGGACATACACTCACTCACTAACACACACTCTATATGGGGCAATTTGGAGAATTCCATTGACCTTGATCCATGTTTTCGGACTGTGGGAGAAAACCGGAGAACCTGGAGGAAACCCACGCGGACACGGGGAGAACATGGAAACTCCACCCAGATTGGGATTCGAACCGGTAATCCTTAGCACTGAGAGGAGAACATGCCAACCACTAAGCCACTGTGCCGCCCCTATATTATATTTATATATAGTACCAGTCAAAAGTTTGGATACGATACATCATCATCATTCTCCCCAGAGACCAGAGACCAGAGACCAGAGACCAGAGAACAGAGAACCAACAGGGGACAACAACAAAGAACACAGATGGACTACAGTCTGGAATTGGAGAACTACAAAGTCCATCTATATGGATGTGGGGGGGGGGGTTTAGTGGAGTTTCATTTCTCCACCTCAGTGTCACTGCTGGGATAGGACTAATACCCCCACCCAATAACCCCTGCTCTGTGGTGCTACTATTGGGGTTCTGAGCACTAGAACAGGGTAAAGGGGACGTCCACAGTATGTACTGTAGAACCCAAACAGATGGACTACAGACTGGAATTGGAGAACTACAAAGGACGTCTTTACAGGACGTGGAACCGAGGACAGTGTATGATTGGGGTGGAACGGGGGACGGGCGCGTGGAACTGAGGACAGTGTATGATTGGGGTGGAACGGGGGACGGGCGCGTGGAACCGAGGACGGTGTATGATTGGGGTGGAACGGGGAACGGGCGCGTGGAACCGAGGACAGTGTATGACTGGGGTGGAACGGGGGACGGGCGCGTGGAACCGAGGACAGTGTAGGATTGGGGTGGAACGGGGGACGGGCGCGTGGAACCGAGGACAGTTGTACGATTGGGGTGGAACGGGGGACGGGCGCGTGGAAACCGAGGACAGTGTACGATTGGGTGGAACGGGGGACGGGCGCGTGGAACCGAGGACAGTGTACGATTGGGGTGGAACGGGGGACGGGCGCGTGGAACCGAGGACAGTGTACGAATTGGGGTGGAACGGGGGACGGGCGCGGGAACCGAGGAACAGTGTACGATTGGGGTGAACGGGGGGAACGGGCGCGTGGAACCGAGGACAGTGATACGATTGGGGTGGAACGGGGGACGGGCGCGTGGAACCGAGGACAGTGTACGATTGGGGGTGGAACGGGCGACGGGCGCGTGGAACCGAGGACAGTGTACGATATTGGGGTGGAACGGGGACGGGCGCGTGGAACCGAGGACAGTGTACGATTGGGGTGGAACGGGGGACGGGCGAGTGGAACCGAGGACAGTTACGCTATTTGGGGGGAACGGTGGGGGACGGGCGCGTGGAACCGAGGACAGTGTACGATTGGGGTGGAACGGGGGATCGGGCGCGTGGAACGAGGACAGTTGTACGATGGGGTGGAACGGGGGACGGGCGCGTGGAACCGAGGACAGTGTACGATTGGGGTGGAACGGGGGACGGGCGCGTGGAACCGAGGACAGTGTACGATTGGGGTGGAACGGGGGACGGGCGCGTGGAACCGAGGACAGTGTACATTGGGGTGGAACGGGGGACGGGCGCGTGGAACCGAGGACAGTGTACGATTGGGGTGGAACGGGGGACGGGCGCGCCTTGAACCGAGGACAGTGTACGATTGGGGTGGAACCGGGACGGGCTCGTGAACCGAGGACATTGTTATACTATTGGGGTGGAACGGGCGCGTGGAACCGAGGGACAGTGTACGATTGGGGTGGAACGGGGGACGGGCGCGTGGAACCGAGGACAGTGTATACGATTGGGGTGGAACGGGGACGGGCGCGTGGAACCGAGGACAGTGTACGATTGGGGTGGAACGGGGGACGGGCGCGTGGAACCGAGGACAGTGTACGATTGGGGTGGAACGGGGGACGGGCGCGTGGAACCGAGGACAGTGTACGATTGGGGTGGAACGGGGGACGGGCGCGTGGAACCGAGGACAGGTGTACGATTGGGGGTGGAACGGGGGACGGGCGCGTGGAACCGAGGACAGTGTACGATTGGGGTGGAACGGGGGACGGGCGCGTGGAACCGAGGACAGTGTACGATTGGGGTGGAACGGGGGACGGGCGCGTGGAACCGAGGACAGTGTACGATTGGGGTGGAACGGGGGACGGGCGCGTGGAACCGAGGACAGTGTACGATTGGGGTGGAACGGGGGGGACGGGCGCGTGGAAACCGAGGACAAGTGTACGATTGGGGTGGAACGGGGGACGGGCGCGTGGAACCGAGGACAGTGTACGATGGGGTGGAACGGGGGACGGGCGCGTGGAACCGAGGACAGTGTACGATTGGGGTGGAACGGGGGACGGGCGCGTGGAACCGAGGACGGTGTACGATTGGGGTGGAACGGGGGACGGGCGCGTGGAACCGAGGACGGTGTACGATTGGGGTGGAACGGGGGACGGGCGCGTGGAACCGAGGACGGTGTATGATTGGGGTGGAACGGGGGACGAGCGCGGTGTTGTTGTCTCAGCGGGGACCTTCAGTCGTCTCTGAAGACGCCGTAATAAACACGGAACCGGCGCCGCATGTTTTATTTAGAGACGGAACCGGCGCCGTGCATTATTTACGTCCACGGATCCTCATGGCTGTCGGCGCAGACGCAAGGACACGAGGTCAGACGTCTGCGCAGATGAGAACGTCAAAAAGTTCCGTCCACGTATCATTAAGTCCTCACTGAAGTCCCGCGTGCCGTCATTAAGGAGAACCCAGTCAGCAAAACCAGGAGAACTTAACGAGTAGAGGGTTTAATTACAGACACCTGATGGAAGTAATGGACAGGTGTAGGGCTTAGAATGTCCTCCTCTCAGGATCCATGTTCTCCCCGTGTCCGCGTGGGTCTCCTCCGGGTTCTCCGGTTTGCTCCCACAGTTCAAAAACATGGATTCAAGGTGAATTGAATGCTCTCAATTGCCCCATTTAGGATGTGTGTGTGAGAGTGAGTGAGTGTGTGTCCAGTGATAGATTGGTGTCCAGGTTCGAATCCCAATCTGGGTGGAGTTTCCATGTTTCCTCCGGGTTCTCCGGTTTGTTCCCACACTTCAAAAACATGGATTCAAGGTCAATGGAGTTCTCCAAATTGCCCCATATAGTGTGTGTGTTAGTGAGTGAGTGTATGTCCAGTGATAGATTGGTGTCCACGTTCGAATCCCAATCTGGGTGGAGTTTCCATGTTCTCCCCGTGTCCACATGGGTTTCCTCTGAGTTCTCCGGTTTGCTCCCACAGTCCAAAAACATGGATTCAAGGTGAATTGAATTCTCCAAATTGCCCCATATAGAGTGTGTGTGAGAGTGAGTGTGTGTGTGTCCAGTGATAGAATGGTGTCCAGGTTCGAATCACATTCTGGGTGGAGTTTCCATGTTCTCCCCGTGTCCACGTGGGTTTCCTCCGGGTTCTCCGGTTTCATCCCAAAGTCCAAAAACATGGATTCAAGGTGAATTGAATTCTCCAAATTGCCCCATATGGAGAGTGTCTCTGTCCAGTGGTAGATTGGTGTCCTGTCCTGGGTGTATCTACCCAGCGCCCAAGACGTTCTCCCCTGGATGGACATGGAGAAACCCCCCCCCCCTACGACCCTAATAGAGGATAAAGCGGAAGATAATGGATGGATGGATGAATAATGCTGGCACGGCGGTGTAGTGATTAGCATGTTCTCCTCTCAGCACTAGGGATTCCCGGTTCGAATCCCAATCTGGGTGGAGTCTCCATGTTCTCCCCATGTCCACGTGGGTTTCCTCCGGGTTCTCCGGTTTCCTCCCACAGTCCAAAAACATGGATCAAGGTCAACTGAGTTCTCCAAATTGCCCCATATAGAGTGTGTGTGTGAGTGAGTGTGTGTCCAGTGATAGATTGGTTCTATCGTTCTCCCCTGGATGGACATGGAGAACCCCCCCCCCCCCTAATAGAGGATAAAGCGGAAGATAATGGATGGATGATGGATGTACTGTTGGTGCTGCTAACTGACAGCCCTGCATCATGAGGGACTCCACTGTCATTGACCCCCCCCCCCCCCCGTCCTTTCCACCCGGGTGTCCTCCCATTTCGGCGGGGGATTAATACGGAGAACCTACGTCCTTGGGCGGAACCTCACCCGCGCCTCGCGCCTCCGCCGGTGAAATATGGAGTATGACAGCGGCGTAATTGCACGGGAAGTAATCAATTAGTCTCACGATTGGACGCGTCCCCGGGTTCTGGAGGCAGCCGGGGGGGGGAACATGCAAATGAGCGGCGTCCGGGACGGAGGCAGTTTCAGCCCCAGGGGTAATTAAGAGGTGGAGAACCGACTGATGTACACCAAGCGACTTCAGACATTTCATCAACACACTGCAGACAAACTCCATTACTGACATCAACACACCAAACGTTTCCATAATAAACCCCAGAGGAACGCTGGATTAGTGCTTTAGCATGTTCTCCTCTCAGCGCTGGGGATTCCCGGTTCCAATCCCAATCTGGGTGGAGTTTCCATGTTCTCCCCGTGTCCACGTGGATTTCCTCCGGGTTCTCCGGTTTCCTCCCACAGTCCAAAAACATGGATCAAGGTCAATTGAGTTCTCCAAATTGCCCCATATAGAGTGTGTGTGTGAGTGTGTGTCCAGTGTGTCCAGCACCCAAAACGTTCTCCCCTGGAAGGGCGTTGGGAACCCCCCCCCCCCCCCAAGACCCTAATAGAGTAAAAGCGGAAGATAATAATACTTGGAGTCGGTGTAATGGCTTAGTGGTTCGCTTGTTCTCCTCTCAGATCTAGGGATTCCCGGTTCGAATCCCAATCTGGGTGGAGTTTCCATGTTCTCCCCGCGTCCGCGTGGGTTTCCTCCGGGTTCTCCGGTTTACTCCCACAGTCCAAAAACATGGATCAAGTCAATAGAGTTCTCCAAATTGCCCCATATAGAGTGGTCTGTGTGAGTGAGTGTGTGTCCAGTGATAGATTGGCGTCCTGTCCTGGGTGTATCTGCCCAGCGCCCGAAACGTTCTCCCCTGGATGGGCATGTGGAACCCCCCCCCGGGACCCTAGTAGAGGATAAAGCGGAAGATAATGGATGTATGGATGGATAATAATGGCATGTTGGTTTAGTGTTTGGCATGTTCTCCTCTCAGCACTAGGGATTCCCGGTTCGAATCCCAATCTGGGTGGAGTTTCCATGTTCTCCCCGTGTCCGCGTGGGTTTCCTCCGGGTTCTCCGGTTTCCTCCCACAGTCCAAAAACATGGCTCAAGGTCAATTGAGTTCTCCAAATTGCCCCATATAGAGTGTATGTGTGAGTGAGTGTGTGTCCAGTGATAGATTGGTGTCCTGTCCTGGGTGTATCTGCCCAGCACCCAAAATGTTCTCCCCTGGATGGGCATGGGGAACCCCCCCACGACCCTAGTACAGTATAAAGCGGAAGATAGTAATATGAAGAGGTGGCATAATGGCTTAGAGATTAGCATGTTCTCCTCTCAGCAGTAGTTTCCATGTTCTCCCCGTGTCCGCGTGGGTTTCCTCCGGGTTCTCCCCACAGTCCAAAACATGGATCAAGGACAATTGAATTCTCCAAATTGCCCCAAACAGAGTGTGTTTGTGTGAGTGAGTGTGTGTCCAGTGATAGATTGGCGCCCTGTCCTGGGTGTATCTGCCCAGCGCCTGAAACGTTCTCCCCTGGATGGACATGGGGAACCCCCCGTCCCCTCCCCCACAACCCTAATAGAGGATAAAGCAGTACATGGAAATGAGAGCAGTTCTTTTTCTAAATGAACATCAGCGTCGGTTCCTCACACTGCGTCTCTCACTCGGTTCTCCTGTTGGTCCTCCCGTCCTCAGGTTCGTTCTTCATGGAGAACTCCATTGACCTCGCGAGTCTTTTCACACGCCGGTAAAAGCGAGGCCTCTCGCACATTTACTGTGCAGATTGCGCGGGTGTGTTCTCTCTATACTCTCACTCTCAGGTCACACCTCCACGTGGTTCCACACTTATCACCCACTTTAGTTCCACTTACAGTATGGATGCCCTTTTGTGGTTCCACGATTACAGACTGCAGTCCGTCTGTCAGACCTTTAGCTTCAACCCGGAACCTGAGGTGTAATTTAACCATCTGTAACACTTTAATATATGGGTTTGCTTTAGTGGTTGGCATGTTCTCCTCTCAGCGCTGGGGATTCCCAGTTGGAATCCCAATCTGGGTGGAGTTTCCATGTTCTCCCCATGTCCGCGTGGGTTTCCTCCGGGTTCTCCGGTTTCCTCCAACAATCCAAAACCATGGATCAAGTCAATTGAGTTCTCCAAATTGCCCCATATAGAGTGTGTGTGTGAGTGAGTGTGTGTCCAGTGATAGATTGGTGTCCTGTCCTGGGTGTATCTGCCCAGCGCCCGAAACGTTCTCCCCTAGATGGACATGGGGAACCCAACTGGAGCCCTAGTATAAAATTAATGGAAATTGCCCCTATGTAGTGTGTGTTTGTGTGTGTGTGTGTGAGTGAGTGTGTGTCCAGTGATAGATTGGTGTCCTGTCCTGGGTGTATCTGCCCAGCGCCCGAAACGTTCTCCCCTGGATGGACATGGGGAACCCCCCTATATACTGAACCTGGATCCACCGTGCTGCCCCCCACACACAGTATTGGGGCAATATAGATAGTGGCAATTTAGAACAATTTCGAACGAATTAATTTCAATTGCCCCATATAGAGTGTGTCTGTGTGAGTGAGTCTCACACAGTCCCTGTCCTGGGTGTATCTGCCCAGCGCCCGAAACGTTCTCCCCTGGATGGACATGGAGAACCCAACTCCATCCATAGTATGAAATTATTGGAAATTGCCCCATATAGAGTGTCTGTGTGAGTGAGTGTGTGTCCAGTGATAGATTGGTGTCATGTCCTGGGTGTATCTACCCAGCGCCCGAAACGTTCCCCCTGGATGGACATGGGGAACCCCCCCCATCCCTGCAACCCTAATATAAAAGTAATTGAAATTGCCCCGACGGCACGGTGGCTTAGTGGTTAGCATGTTCTCCTCTCAGCACTAGTGATTCCCGGTTTGAATCCCATCTGGGTGGAGTTTCCATGTTGTCCCCCTCTCCATGGGTTTCCTCCGGGTTCTCCGGTTTCGCCCCACAGTCCAAAAACATGGATCAAGTCAATTGCATGCTCCAAATTGCCCCATATAGAAAGTGTCTGTGTGAGTGAGTGTGTGTCCAGTGATAGATTGGCGTCCTGTCCTGGGTGTATCTGCCCAGCGCCCGAAACGTTCTCCCCTGGATGGGCATGGGGAACCCCCCTCCCCCCCCGCTACCCTAATATAGGATAAAGCAGAAGATAATGGATGGATGAAATTGCCCCTATATAGTGTGTGTTTACATGTGTGCCCAGTGATCTTGGGTGTATCTGGCCAGCGCCCGAAACGTTCTAGTATTTTTATGTAAAGTCAGAAAACGTGTGTGTGTGTGTGTGTGTGTGTGTGTGTGTGTGTGTGTGTGTGTGTTAGCTCTAAGTTGCTTCCGGCCGGGAGAGAACCGAGTCGCTTCGGCTTTAAACTGACACTCACTATTTCTGGCAAGTGTGCCAGTTACCTGTTACACACACACACACACACACACACACACACACACACACACACACACACACACACACACACACAGCATAATGGCAGAGATGGAGAGATGGAGTGCTGCAGGCCTTAAAAACACACTGCAGCATGAAATCGTGTCAAAGAATGAAAGAGGACGGCCGAGGAAGAGGAAGACAGGACGGGGAGGACAACATCAAACAAAGAAAGAGGACAACAAGCGCCAGGGAAGTGCCGGAGACGGAGAACACGGGCGGCTTGACGCTCCCCGTGGGCATGGCTGGGATATCGAGCCTGGCACGGCGTCCACTCCAGCTCCTCGCTCCAGCCTCTGCACACCGTACAGAGCGGTCAGTCACGGCATGAGGAGCTCATTAGCGCCCCTCTGCCGTCCCCCGCCGTGGCATTTGGGTCGTGTTTGCCCCGCTCGCGTTCACAGGAGGGACCGAATCACAGCCCTTGAATTATTTAGGAACGTCGGGCAAACTTGGCCGAACTCGGCGAGACGCTTTTCCTGTTGGAAGAACTGGATGATGGTACGAGTTGGAGTTCCAATTCGTGCTCTGGTCAGCGTCCCCTCGTCCCCTCGGTCCTGTCCTGTGTCTTTTTAAAAAAAAAAAAAACGGCGTTCTACGAGAATCTAGTTTTATTCCCGAATAAATAAATATAAACCAATGTGATCATCGTATCTCATTATATTCATTTATAATGGGGGGGGGGGGTTCCTCGTGCCCATCCAGGGGAGAACGTTTCGGGCGCTGGGCAGATACACCCAGGACAGGACGCCAATCTATCACTGGACACACATTCACTCACACACACACTCTATATGGGGCAATTTGGAGCATTGAATTGACCTCGATCCATGTTTTTGGACTGTGGGAGGAAACTGGAGAACCCAGAGGAAGCCCACACGGACATGGGGAGAACATGGAAACTCCACCCAGATTGGGATTCAATCCGGGAATCCCTAGCACTGAGAGGAGAACATGCTAAACACTGAACCTCCGTGCTACCCCATGCATAATCCATCCATCCATTATTTTCTGGAGGGGGGGGTTCTGCATACCCATCCAGGGGAGAACGTTTCGGGCGCTGGGCAGATACAACCCAGGATAAGGACACCGATCTATCCACTGACACACACTCACTCACCACACACACCCACATCTTATATTGGGGCAATTTGGAGAATTCAATTGACCTTGATCCATGTTTTTGGACTGTGGGAGGAAAGCGGAGAACCCGGAGGAAACCCACGCGGACACGGGGAGAACATGGAAACTCCACCCAGATGGGGATTCGAACCGGGAATCCCTAGCGCTGAGAGGAGAACGTGCTAAACCACTAAGCCACCGTGCCGCCTAACAGCAAATTGTGTAACGAAAAAGAAAAAAGAAAGAAGATTGTATTTTTGCAGCACCTGTTCTCCTCTAGAATCTAGAACCGTCTGCAGGCTGACTCGCGCCCGAACAATAAGCCGACTCGGCGGTTGCCCTTTCTCCTCCTACAAAGGCCCCTAATAGGCGACTAGAACAGCTGCTGCCATTTTGGCTCCAGCCGAGTACGGAGACGCCGTTTTGTGCTCAGCCTTTCTACAAGCCAATCTTGGGCATATGGAGAACCGGGCCACGCAGGTACCGTCACGGCCGGGCCACTTACCCCGTGAGAGGCAGGTACCGTCACGGCTGGGCCACTTACCCCGTGAGAGGCAGTCCTCGCCGAGCTGGATGGGCTGCGTAATAACAGTGATTAGGAGCTGAGGCAGAGTGCGAGGGAGGGACGCTCCCTTAATGTGACATTTTCACAAAGAGATATGGGGGAAATATAGAGAACCGATTCGGAACCCGTTCCATCGGCCCGCCACCGGGGGCAGCACGCCGTAGTTCCAAAAGAACCCCGCGACAATTTAAACATGAGCGTTTAATACCCTGTTAGATTTATATAAACATAGACTGAAGTTTTAAATATATATATATATATATATATATATTGGCTTAGTGGTTTAGCATGTTCTCCTCTCAGCTCTAGGGATTCCCGTTTCCAATCCCAATCTGGGTGGAGTTTCCATGTTCTCCCCGTGTCCGCATGGGTTTCCTCTGGGTTCTCCGGTTTCCTCCCACAGTCCAAAAACATGGATCAAGTCAATTGAGTTCTCCAAATTGCCCCATATAGAGTGGTGTGTGTGGTGAGTGTGTGTCCAAGTGATAGATTGGCGTCCTGTCCTGGGTGTATCTGCCCAGCGCCCGAAACGTTCTCCCCTGGATGGGCATGGGGAACCCCCCCCCACGACCCTAGTAGAGGATAAAGCGGAAGATAATGGATGGATGGAGTCTCGCTTGACAACAGCGCCCTCTAAGGTCACTAAGGTGGCTTAGTGGTTGGCATGTTCTCCTCTCAGCACATTCCAGGTTCGAATCCCCATCTGGGTGGAGTTTCCATGTTCTCCCCGTGTCCATGTGGGTTTCCTCCGGGTTCTCCGGTTTCCTCCCACAGTCCAAAAACATGGATCAAGTTCAATTGAATTCTCCAAATTGCCCCATATAGAGTGTGTGTGTGTGTGTGTCTGTGTCCTGTCCTGGGTGTATCTGCCCAGCGCCCGAAACGTTCTCCCCTGGATGGACATGTGGAACCCCCTTCCCCCCACGACCCTAATAGAGGATAAAGCGGAAGATAATGGGTGGATGGAGTTTCGCTTGACAACAGCGCCCTCTAAGGTCACACAGTCCTATAGTCACGGAAACGCAAAGACGGTAGACGCTTTAAATCATTATTGTCTCATTCAGTTCAGACATTCAGGACATTTATGGAAACGCGGGACAAACCACGTCCCCTGGGGTGGAGGGGGGGTTCCCCATGCCCATCCAGGGGAGAACGTTTGAGGCGCTGGGCAGATACACCCAGGACAGGACGCCAATCTATCCCTGGATACACACTCAGACACACACACACACACAAATACACTCTATAAGGGGCAATTTAGAGCAGCCAATTTACCTTAAATCCATGTTTTTGGACTGTGGCAAGAAACAGGAGAACCTGTAGAAAACCCACGTGGACATGTGTAGTGTTTGGCATGTTCTCCTCCAACTAAAATCACTTAGCCAAATGTGATTTTCAGATGTGAATGGACAACAGCGCCCTCTAAGGTCACACAGTCCTATAGTCACGGAAACGCAAAGACTCCGGAACCCACGGGCCGGGCCTCACAGGGCAGCATCACGAGCCTCATGATTCACAGAACAGCGGGAGCCGAAGGGCCCGGGGCAACCGTCAGAACAAGCGTCCAGTTAACGGACGGCGCCGCAGATCAGCGCTTTTTAAAGGCCAACTCCATCTTCAGTCAAAACTCCGCTCCCCGTTCCCAAACCGACCTTTCTGCCATTAACAAACTGCTTTTCTCGTCATAGGGGCAACCACGACGCCTCGCCCTGACGTTTCATTCCCCCCCCACCCCCCCCGTCTGCGTGTGGAACCCGCTGTGTGAGCGCCGTAGTTAGAAATGTCAAAATCAGCAGCTTTGCGGAAATCGGGCCTAGCAGGCCGCCCCCCGGTGGAGAGTCGCTCCTGGCGTAGCTGCTAAATCGCTCGCTGGGTTCTGCTCGGCTCTCGAAGTTCACTGAGAATAATAAGCGGGGGGGGGGGGGGGGCGTTTGGGGGGGGTGCCTTGCGCTGAGGTTCGAGCTAACATGGTCACCATGACACCACGTTATTTTATGAATTGGAACTCCGATATAGGGCGGCACGGTGGCTTAGTGGTTGGCATGTTCTCCTCTCAGCACTAGGGATTCCCGGTTCGAATCCCAATCTGGGTTTCCATGTTCTCCCCGTGTCCGCGTGGGTTTCCTCCGGGTTCTCCGGTTTCCTCCCACAGTCCAAAAACATGGATCAAGTCAATTGAGTTCTCCAAATTGCCCCATATAGAGTGTGTGTGTGAGTGAGTGTGTGCCCAGCGATAGATTGGTGTCCTGTCCTGGGTGTATCTGCCCAGCGCCCGAAACGTTCTCCCCTGGATGGGCATGAGGAACCCCCCTCCCCGACCCTAATAGAGGATAAAGCGGAAGATAATGAATGAATGAACTCTGATATAGACGACACGGTGGCTTAGTGGTTTAGCATGTTCTCCTCTCAGCACTAGGGATTCCCGGTTCGAATCCCCATCTGGGTGGAGTTTCCATGTTCTCCCCGTGTCCGCGTGGGTTTCCTCCGGGTTCTCCGGTTTCCTCCCACAGTCCAAAAACATGGATCAAGGTCAATTGAATTCTCCAAATTGCCCCATATAGAGTGTGTGTGTGAGTGAGTGTGTGTCCAGTGATAGATTGGTGTCCTGTCCTGGGTGTATCTGCCCAGCGCCCGAAACGTTCTCCCCTGGATGGGCATGGGGAACCCCCCTGCGACCCTAATATAGGATAAAGTGGTCTCCAATTGCAGACCTTAGTCCATCTGTGGACCCCCCCATATAGTACCAGTACAAAGTTTGGCCACACCCCCTTTTTGCTCCACTAACCTTGTCCTCAGTTCCACGTAAAGACGTCCTTTGTAGTTCTCCAATTCCAGACTGTAGTCCATCTGTTTGGGTTCTACAGTACATACTGTGTACGTCCCCTTTACTCTGTTCTAATGCTCAGAACCCCAATAGTAGCACCACAGAGCAGGGGTTATTGGGTGGGGGCATTATTCCTATCCCAGCAGTGTCACTGAGGTGGAGAAATGAAGCTCCACTAACCCCCCCCCCACCACCACATTAGTGTCACTGCAGAACCGACAATAAACAATCCAACACCCAAATGATACCTGTTCTGTGATGCTCCTGACCAACAGAGAACAGAGAACCAACAGGGGACTAACAATAAAGAACACAGATGGACTACAGTCTGGAATTGGAGAACTACAAAGTTTATCTATATGATAAGTGGAGGAGATAGAGGATGGAGCACGAAGGGGGCGTGGCCAAATCTTGGACTAGTACTGTAGATGGACTTTGAAGTTCTCCAATTCCAGACTGTAGTCCATCTGTTTGGGTTCTACAGTACATACTGTGTACATCCCCTTTTCTCTGTTCTAATGCTCAGAACCCCAATAGTAGCACCACAGAGCAGGGGTTATTGGGTGGGGGCATTAGTCCTATCCCAGCAGTGTCACTGAGGTGGAGAAATGAAACTCCACTAACCCCCCCCCCCCACCACCACATCAGTGTCACTGCAGAACCGACAATAAACAATCCACCACCCAAATGATACCTGTTCTGTGATGCTCCTGACCAACAGAGACCAGAGAACCAACAGGGGACCAACAACAACAAAGAACACAGGACTACATAGATGGACTACAGTCTGGAATTGGAGAACTACAAAGTCCATCTATATGATAAGTGGAGGAGATAGAGGATGGAGCCAGAAGGGGGCGTGGCATCCTTAATAATGACTTATTATTAAGAAACACATGGGACATTGTGATGCGGCCATAGTGACCACGGTGTCCAATCGTTCAGAGGTGTGTCCACTTTTTTTTGTCCATATAGTGTAATTATGTAACGGCGTATTGTTGCTGCTGAAACGTTCCGAGTGCGATTGTAATAACCCTGAATTCTAGATTAGTCCTGACCGCAGGTCTCTTATATAATGAGACTGTAGAACCGGAGTGTGGACAATGTGTCCTATATCTGGAAACATATACGTCTCACTGGCAATAATAATAACTCTGGTTTTCTTTCGAACGGGACTCGCTGAGAACGAAAGCGAAGTGTTATTACCGTCCGGCTGCTCTGGAAACGGCCGCCGGCGCCGAGGGACAAGAACCGAGTGGCCCGGCCGGATCGGACCGAGACGATGGAGCCGCGGCGAATTCCTCCACCATAACAAACGGAAGAACTTTGTACTTTATAGTGTTTTTTACAATAGGACATCATCACAAAGCAGCTTTACAGAGTTATAAACCTTTAAAACCCCAAAGAGCAACCTGAGGAGACAGTGGCAAGACAAAACTCCCTAAAGAAACCTTGTGAGGACCGAGACTCAGTGGGGGACTCGTCCTCCTTGAGCGTCCGGCAGCATCAACAGTGTAGAACACTAATGTACAGACTGTGTGATGATCATGTGACCCGTATTTAACAATTAAACACTATATAAGTCCATTGAGGACGTCCTGCAGAACCGCCAGTCCAATAGAACTCCAGGTTCTATCCCATAATCAGGACCCCCACAGAAGAGGTATTATGGTGGTGGATAATTATAAGCCTGCCCAGCGATGGATTGGCGTCCTGTCCTGGGTCTATCTGCCCAGCGCCCGAGACGTTCTCCACTGGATGGGCATGGGAACCCCACCGCGACCCTAATAGAGGATAAAGCGGAAGATAATGAATGAATGAATGAATAATTATAAGCCTTTAAACCCCCAAAGAGCATGCTGAAGAGACAGCGGCAAGACAAAACTCCCTGTTATGTTGATATTTTAAAGAAGAAACCTTGTGAGGACCGAGACTCAGTGGGGGACTCGTCCTCCTTGAGCGTCCAGCAGCATCAACAGTGTAGGACACGAATGTACAGACTGTGTGATGATCATGTGACCTGTATTTAACAATTAAACACTATATAAGTCCATTGAGGACGTTCTGCAGAACCGCCAGTCCAATAGAACTCCAGGTTCCATCCCATAATCAGGACCCCCACAGAAGAGGTATTATGGTGGTGGATAATTATAAACCTTTAAACCCCCAAAGAACAAGCTGAAGAGACAGCGGCAAGACAAAACTCCCTGAAGAAACCTTGTGAGGACCGAGACTCAGTGGGGGACTCGTCCTCCTTGAGCGTCTGGCAGCATCAACAGTGTAGGACACTAATGTACAGACTGTGTGATGATCATTCATCCATCCATTATCTTCCACTTTATCCTCCATTAGGGTCATGGGGGGGTGGGGGGGGTTCCCCATGTCCATCCAGGGGAGAACGTTTTGGGCGCTGGGCAGATACACCCAGGACAGGACGCCAATCTATCACTGGACACACACTCACTCACACAGACACACTCTATATGGGGCAATTTGGAGAACTCAATTGACTTGATCCATGTTTTTGGACTGTGGGAGGAAACCGGAGAACCCGGAGGAAACCCACGCAGACACGGGGAGAACATGGAAACCTCACCCAGATTGGGATTCGAACCGGGAATCCCTAGTGCTGAGAGGAGAACATGCCAACTACTAAGCCACCGTGCCGCCGTGTGATGATCATGTGACCCGTATTTAACAATTAAACACTATATAAGTCCACGGTGGCTTAGTGGTTTGGCATGTTCTCCTCTCAGTGCTTGGAATTCCCGGTTCGAATCCCAATCTGGGTGGAGTTTCCATGTTCTCCCCGTGTCCGCGTGGGTTTCCTCCGGGTTCTCCGGTTTCCTCCCACAATCCAAAACCAAGGATCAAGGTCAATTGAAGTCTCCAAATTGCCCCATATAGAGTGTGTGTGTGTGAGTGAGTGTGTGTCCAGTGATAGATTGGCGTCCTGTCCTGGGTGTATCTGCCCAGCGCCCGAAACGTTCTCCCCTGGACGGTTTCCTCCCACAGTCCAAAAACATGGATCAAGGTCAATTGAATTCTCCAAATTGCCCCATATAGAGTGTGTGTCTGTCTGTGCGAGTGACTGAGTGTGTGTCCAGTGATAGATTGGCATCCTGTCCTGGGTGTATCTGCCCAATGCCAAAATGTTCTCCCTTGGATGGACATGAGGAACCCCCCCCCCCCACCCGCGACCCTAGTTGAGGATGAAGTTGAAGATAATGGATGAATGGACACAAAGCAGCTTTACAGAGTTATAAGCCTTAAAAACCCCAAAGAGCAAGCTGAAGAGACAGCGGCAAGACAAAACTCCCTGTTATGTTGATATCTTAAGGAAGAAACCTTGTGAGGACCGAGACTCAGTGGGGGACTCGTCCTCCTTGAGCGGCCGGCAGCATCAACAGTGTAGAACACTAATGTACAGATTGTGTGATGATCATGTGACCCGTATTTAACAATTAAACACTATATAAGTCCATTGAGGACGTCCTGCAGAACCGCCAGTCCAATAGAAATCCAGGTTCCGTCCTGTAATTGTCGTAGAGCTTCAGCAGAACCATGGATAAAGATCTGACAACACCTTCGGGACATTAGCAACACCTCAAAACGTCATTTGCCCCGGCATGGGGTAACATTATGACGTCAACCATCCATTATCTTTCGCTTTATCCTCTATTAGGGTCGCGGGGGGGTTCTCCATGTCCATCCAGGGGAGAACGTTTCAGGCGCTGGGCAGATACACCCAGGACAGGACGCCAATCTATCACTGGACACACACTCACTCACACAGACACACACACTCTATATGGGGCAATTTGGAGAATTCAATTGACCTTGATCCATGTTTTTGGACTGTGGGAGGAAACCGGAGAACCCGGAGGAAACCCACGCGGACACGGGGAGAACATGGAAACTCCACCCAGATTGGGATTCCAACCGGGAACCGGGCACGGTGGCTTAGTGGTTGGCATGTTCTCCTCTCAGCGCAAGGGATTCCCGGTTCGATTCCTGAGTTCCCCGGGTTCCTCCCACAGTCCAAAATCTTGGATCCAAGGTCAATTGGCTATTCTAAATTGCCCCTATGGTGTGTGGGTCTGTGTGGATTGGGTGCAAGTGATGGATTGGTGCCCTGTCTTGGGTGTAGCTGCCCGGCATGCCCATCAGCATGGGCATGGGGAACCCCTCCACCCCCATCCCAATCTGGGTGGAGTTTCCATGTTCTCCCCGTGTCCGTGTGGGTTTCCTCCGGGTTCTCCGGTTTCCTCCCACAGTCCAAAAACATGGATCAAGTCAATTGAATTCTCCAAATTGCCCCATATAGAGTGTTTGTGTGTCCAGTGATAGATTGGTGTCCTGTCCTGGGTGTATCTGCCCAGTGCCCGAAACGTTCTCCCCTGGAATGGCATGGAGAACCCTCCCCCCATGACCCTACTAGAGGATAAAGCAGAAGATAATGAATGGATAATTCCAGATTATTCCACCCCAAGGAATATACATATTCATGCACCCTCATGGCGTTCCGAGCCGACGTTCCGCAAACAGACAGGGACGCGGCCTCCTCACCATGAGGACCATCCTCAACCGTCAGCGTTCTGGAGGACGAGCCGTGTCCTGGCACGTCGAAACGCTCGGATCGTGTTTTTGAGACCCGTACCTGTGAGGTTCCGGAGGCCCAGCTGCCGCAGGCCGAAGTTCCCGTCCCGCCGGTAGTTGAGGAAGATGGCGAGGGCGTAGCGGTCCTCGTAGAGCCGGGTGCCGCGGATGATGCGCAGGTTCTCCAGGGGCAGGTAGTCGAACTGATTCAGGGCCACCAGCACGTATCCCGTCACCTCCCGGATGGACTGCGGGAAAGAGAACATGGTCCCCGTTATCCCCAACGTTCTCCCAATGGGAACATTTAGGGCGACTTGTTCGCCATGGTCAAAAAATTGGCACCATTGTTAGGCCACGCCCCCTTTTTTGCTCCATCCGCTATGTCCTCCACTTACCACATAGATGGACTTTGTAGTTCTATGAAGTCACTACAGACTGTAGTCCATCTGTGGACCGTTATAGAACATTCTCCATTGGTTCTCTATTAGTGGTTGGCATGTTCTCCTCTCAGCGCTGGGGATCCCGGTTCGAATCCCGATCTGGGTGGAGTTTCCATGTTCTCCCCATGTCCCCGTGTTTGCTTGGTTCCCCGGTTTCCTCCCACAGTCCAAAAACATGGATTCAAGGTCAATTTGCTACTCTAATTTGCCCCTATGGTGTGTGTGTCTGTGTGGATTGGGTGCAAGGGATGGATTGGTGCCCTGTCCTGGGTGTATCTGCCCGGTGTCCGAAATGTTCTCCCCTGGATGGGGGGGGACCCCCCCCCCATCGCAATCTGGGTGGAGTTTCCATGTTCTCCCCGTGTCTGCATGGGTTTCCTCCGGGTTCTCCGGTTTCCTCCCACAGTCGGGCATGCCAAAATCCCCCCCCCACGACCCTAGTAATCTGAAGATAATGGGTGAATGTGTGGCACGTTGGCTTAGTGGTTGGCATGTTCTCCTCTGAGCACTAGGGAGTTTCCATGTTCTCCCGGTGTCAACGTGGGTTTCCTCCGGGTTCTCCGGTTTCCTCCCACAGTCCAAAAACATGGATCAAGGTCAATTGAGTTCTCCAAATTGCCCCATATAGAGTTTGTGTGTGTGAGTGAGTGTGTGTCCAGTGATAGATTGGCGTCCTGTCCTGGGTGTATTTGCCCAGCGCCCGAAACGTTCTCCCCTGGATGGGCATGGGGAACCCCCCCCCCATGCGCTGAGAAATGAAATACATCTCCTCCACTTATCATATAGATGGACTTTGTAGTTCTCCAATTCCAGACTGTAGTCCTTCTGTGTTCTTTGTTGTTGTTAGTCCCCTGTTGGTTCTCTGTTCTCTATCGGTCAGGAGCATCACAGAACAGGTATCATTTGGGTGGAGGATTGTTTATTGTCGGTTCTGCAGTGACACTGATGTGGTGGTGGTGGGGGGGGGGTTAGTGGAGTTTCATTTCTCCACCTCAGTGACACTGCTGGGATAGGAATAATACCCCCACCCAATAACCCCTGCTCTGTGGTGCTACTATTGGGGTTCTGAGCATTAGAACAGAGAACACAGTATAGTATACATGTACTATAGTCCACTTTTAGCCAAAAGCTTAACATCTTTACAGAAGGCTTTAATAAATACATCACAGACTGGTCCAAATACACCACAAATCCCGACCCCGGCCTGCCAAATACCCCCCCCTGGCCTGCCAAATACCCCCCCCCGGCCTGCCAAATACCCCCCCCCATGACTCTGGCACTGGATGGTACACCAGTCTGAGTTACCTAGCAACCTCAACACGATGCCTGGGAATAAAGAGAGTGGAATAAAAACAAAGGGCATGGAAAGTGACCGGGGAGAAAACCAACAGCAAACAAAGACATGGTTGTGTTTCCTCGTTTAATTTAATTACACAGAGTTTTACTCATTAAGTATCGGTCATTAATTAATTATATTCGTCGCCTTAAACATTTCGTTGGGATTCTCTGCTGCTTAGTGAGTATGAGGGGGTTATAGCCATCCATCCATTATCTTCTGCTTTATCCTCTATTAGGATTGTGTGTGTGTGTGTGTGTGTGTGTGGGGGGGGGGGGGGGGGGGTTCCCCAAGACCATCCAGGGGAGAACGTTTCGGGCGCTGGGCAGATACACCCAGGACAGGACACCAATCTATCACTGGACACACACTCACTCACACACACACACACTCTATATGGGGCAATTTGGAGAACTCAATTGACCTTGATCCATGTTTTTTGGACTGTGGGAGGAAACCGGAGAACCCGGAGGAAACCCACGGGGACACGGGGAGAACATGGAAACTCCACCCAGATTGGGATTCAATACCTCACGCAAAACGTTCACAATACACCGAGGACAGGACGCCAATCTATCACACAGACACTCTATATGGGGCAATTTGGAGAATTCAGTTGACCTTGATCCATGTTTTTGGACTGTGGGAGGAAACCAGAGAACCCGGAGGAAACCTACGTGGACACGGGGAGAACATGGAAACTCCACCCAGATTTGGATTCGAATCTGAATCCCCAGCACTGAGAGGAGAACATGCCAACCACCAAGCCCCTGTGCCCTCCATCCATCCATTATCTTCTGCTTTAGCCTCCATTATGGTCATGGGGGGGTTCCCCATGACCATCCAGGGGAGAACGTTTCGGGCGCTGGGCAGATACACCCAGGACAGGACACCAATCTAACGCTGGACACACACTCACTCACACAGACACACTCTATATGGGGCAATTTGGAGAACTCAATTGACCTTTATCCATGTTTTTGGACTGTGGGAGGAAACCGGAGAACCTGGAGGAAACCCACATGGACACGGGGAGAACATGGAAACTGCACCCAGATTAGGATTCGAACCCGGAATCCCTAGCGCTGAGAGGAGAACATGCTAACCACCCTCAATGGACATATATAGTGTTTAATTGTTAAATACAGGTCACTTGATCATCACACAGTCTGTACATGAGTGTCCTACACTGTTGATGCTGCCGGGAGGTGGGGGGGGGGTTCCCCATGTCCATCCAGGGGAGAACGTTTCGGGCACTAAGCAGATACACCCAGGACAGGACGCCAATCTATCACTGGGCACACACTCGCACATACACACACACTATATAGGGGCAATTTAAAGCAGTCAGTTCACCTTTGGGTTTCCTCCCACAGTGCAAAAACATGGATCAAGGTCAAGTGAATTCTCCAAATTGCCCCATATAGAGTGTGTGTGTGTGAGTGAGTGTGTGTCCAGTGATAGATTGGCGTCCTGTCCTGGGTGTATCTGCCAAGCGCCCGAGATGTTCTCCCCTGGATGGACATGGGGAACCTCCCCCCCCCCCGCGACCCTAATAGTGGAAGACCCTAAAGTGGAAGATAATGGATGGATGACTATTTAGTGGGTGGCAAGGTGGCTTAGTGGTTTAGCATGTTCTCCTCTCAGCTCTAGGGATTCCCGGTTCGAATCCCAATCTGGGTGGAGTTTCCATGTTCTCCTCGTGTCCACGTGGGTTTCCTCCGGGTTCTCCGGTTTCCTCCCACAGTCCAAAAACATGGATCAAGGTCAAGTGAATTCTCCAAATTGCCCCATATAGAGTGTGTGTGTGAGTGAGTGTGTGTCCAGTGATAGATTGGCGTCCTGTCCTGGGTGTATCTGCCCAGCGCCCGAAACGTTCTCCCCTGGATGGGCATGGGGAACCCCCCCGCAACCCTAATAGTGGAAGACCCTAAAGTGGAAAGATAA
>JAFMOC010000705.1:165000-215000 GCA_019802505.1 Corydoras sp. C115
TGTTTTTGGACTGTGGGAGGAAACCGGAGAACCAGGAGGGAACCCACGCGGACACCATCCATCCATGTCCATCCAGGGGAGAACATTTCGGACAGGACGCCAATCTATCACTGGACACACACACACACACACACACACACATTCTATATGGGGCAATTTGGATTATTCAATTCACCTTGAATCTTGAATGTTTTTGGACTGTGGGAGGAAACCAGGAATCCCCAGCGCTGAGAGGAGAACATGCCAACCACTAAGGGATGACACACGGGGAGGACATGGAAACTCCACCCAGATGGGGATTCGAAGCTGGATCCCCAGGTCTGAGAGGAGAACGGGCCACCGCAGCGCTGTGCGGTTGGTAATAGGTTTTTGTCGATGCGGATGTGGACAGGACGCCAATCCATCACTGGACACATACTCACACACTCACCCACACTCTGTATGGGGCAATTTGGAGAATTCAATTCACCTTGAATCCATGTTTTTGGACTGTGGGAGGAAACCGGAGAACTCGGAGGAACATGGAAACTCCCCCCAGATTGGGATTCGAACCGGGAATCCCCAGCGCTGAGAGGAGAACATGCCAACCACTAAGGGAGGACACACGGGGAGGACATGGAAACTCCACCCAGATGGGGATTCGAAGCTGGATCCCCAGGTCTGAGAGGAGAACGGGCACCGCAGCGCTGTGCGGTTGGTAATGGGTTTTTGTCGATGCGCTGAGCCACCTGAGAAGCCGCTCACGATCGAACGGGATTAAGATGTATGTCAGGACGCCACTCTAATTGAATAATTGCCATCGGGCCCCCGAGCGATGTCCCTCAGCGGCGCCCCCTCTCATCAGAAGTGTGCGGTATTAACCATGACACACGCTGAACCGGACTGTAATTAATGGGTCGAATCAATTACATGTAATTACGTACATATAAATTCTATTTGGAGAATCCCGGCAGGAGCAGCTCCTCATTAAAGAACCCACCCCCCCCATACCCCCCTCCCACCCCCTCCCCCTACCCCACCCAGCGCAAGTTCAAAGCAAAGTCATTCAGTCGGTAACTTGGACCTCCTCGGTTCTAACTTCTGTAGAGCTTAAGAAGACCGTGGAACCTCGGACTATCCAGGTTAAGGAAGGATTATCTTCTGCCGATTCCTCCACTAGGGGCAGACACACCCAGGACAGGACGCCGATCCATCACTGGACACACACTCTCTCACACAGACACACTCTATATGGGGCAATTTGGAGAGTTTAATTGACCTTGATCCATGTTTTTGGACTGTGGGAGGAAAGCGGAGAACCCGGAGGAAACCCACGCGGACACGGGGAGAACATGGAAAGTCCACCCAGATCGGGATTCGAACCTGGATCCTCAGCATAATGATAATATTAGAATTGAGAGGTGGCTTAGTGGTTGGCATGTTCTCCTCTCAGCGCTAGGGATTCCAGGTTGGAAGCCCAATCTGGGTGGAGTTTCCATGTTCTCCCCGTGTCCGCGTGGGTTTCCTACGGGTTCTTCGGTTTCCTCCCACAGTCCAAAAAGATGGATTCAGGGTGAATGGATTTCTCCAAATTGCCCCATAAAGAGTGTGTGTGTCCAGCGATAGATTGGTGTCCTGTCCTGGGTGTATCTGTCCAGCGCCCGAAACGTTCTCCCCTTGATGGGCATGGGGAACCCCCCCCCCCACGACCCTAATAGAGGATAAAGCAGAAGATATGGATGGATGGGGCGCAAAGTGACTAAGTGGTTTAGCATGTTCTCCTCTCAGCACTAGGGATTCCCGGTTCGAATCCCAATCTGGGTGGAGTTTCCATGTTCTCCCCGTGTCCGCGTGGGTTTCCTACGGGTTCTTCGGTTTCCTCCCACAGTCCAAAAAGATGGATTCAGGGTGAATGGAATTCTCCAAATTGCCCCATATAGAGTGTGTGTGTCCAGCGATAGATTGGTGTCCTGTCCTGGGTGTATCTGCCCAGCGCCCGAAACGTTCTCCCCTGATGGGCATGGGGAACCCCCGCCCCCCCTGTGACCCTAATAGAGGATAAAGCAGAAGATGATGGATGTAAAAGTAATCCATGTTCTCCCCGTGTCTGCGTGGGTTTCCTCCGGGTTCTCCGGTTTCCTCCCACAGTCCAAAAACATGGATCCAAATTGCCCCATATAGAGTGTGTGTGTGTGAGTGAGTGTGTATCCAGTGATAGATTGGCGTCCTGTCCTGGGTGTATCTGCCCAGCGCCCGAAACGTTCTCCCCTGGATGGGCATGGGGAACCCCCCCCACCCACGACCCTAATAGAGGATAAAGCAGAAGATAATGGATGGATGGGGCGCAAAGTGACTTAGTGGTTTAGCATGTTCTCCTCTCAGCACTAGGGATTCCCGGTTCGAATCCCAATCTGGGTGGAGTTTCCATGTTCTCCCCGTGTCCGCGTGGGTTTCCTCCGGGTTCTCCGGTTTCCTCCCACAGTCCAAAAACATAGACCAAGGTCAATTGAATTCTCCAAATTGCCCCATATAGAGTGTGTGTCTGTGTGAGTGAGTGTGTGTCCAGTGATAGATTGGCGTCCTGTCCTGGGTGTATCTGCCCAACGTCCCGCAAAAAAAAAAAAAAAAAAAAAAAAAAAAAAAAAAAAAAAAAAAAAAAAAAAAAAAAAAAAAAAAAAAAAAAAAAAAAAAAAAAAAAAAAAAAAAAAAAAAAAAAAAAAAATAAAAAAAAAAAAAAAAAAAAAAAAAAAAAAAAAAAAAAAAAAAAAAAAAAAAAAAAAAAAACCGAAACGTTCTCCCCTGGATGGACATGGGGAACCCCCCCCCCGAAGCTAATGGATGGATGGATGTAAAAGTAATGCGCACACTGTTGAGATTCCCGTCTCGTTCTTCGGTCGGTTCGAGTGGCACCTGAGAAACCAAAGTCGCCCCAAACAATTCTGCCCCCCCACCCCCCACTCCCCCCCCCCTGCTGGCTGAAATGAATTTGCGCCGCTGAATGTCAACAATAATGTCCCGATAAGAAGCTTTTTTCTTCCATAATTACAACCATGCCGCGGCGCCCGAGCTCTTAGCTTCAGATACGGGCCTTTTGTAATGCCTTTAACTCCCCAGGCCTCGTCCAAAGAGGGAGACAAACACGCCGTCTGAACCGTCCAATTAGAGCAGAGTGATTACAAAACGGCAGAACCGTCGCAAACGATTTAGATCCAATCGCGCCGGCTATTAAAAACAGCTATTCATTAAAACCGCCGCCCATTCAGCGGCTCACCTTCGTTCTGACCATGAGCGCCTCCTGCATACGCAATTCGGGATATCCGCATTCCGGACCCTCCCTTCATTCCGGATCAGCACCTCTCAGGGGTCTGTACAGCACCGGTCACAAGTTAGGCCACGCCCCCTTCTGGCTCCCTCCTCTATCTCCTATATCTATCATAAAGATGGACTTTGTAGTTCTCCAATTCCAGATTGTAGTCCATTTGTTGGTCCCCTGTTGGTTCTCTGGTGTCTGTTGGTCAGGAGCATCACAGAACAGGTATCATTTGGGTGGTGGATTGTTTATTGTCGGTTCTGCAGTGACACTGATGTGGTGGTGGTGGGGGGGGAGGGGTTTAGTGGAGTTTCATTTCTCCACCTCAGTGACACTGCTGGGATAGGACTAATGCCCCCACCCAATAACCCCTGCTCTGTGGTGCTACTATTGGGGTTCTGAGCATTAGAACAGAGTAAAGGGGACGTACACAGTATGTCCTGTAGAACCCACACAGATGGACTACAGTCTGGAATTGGAGAACTACAAAGAACATCTACAGTACCATTCACAAGTTAGGCCACGCCCCCTTCTTGCTCCATCCTCCATCTCCTCCACTTATCATATAGATGGACTTTGTAGTTCTCCAATTCCAGACTGTAGTCCATCTGTGTTCTGTTGGTTCTCTGGTCTCTGTTGGTCAGGAGCATCACAGAACAGGTATCATTTGGGTGGTGGATTGTTTATTGTCGGTTCTGCAGTGACACTGATGTGGTGGTGGTGGGGGGGGGGTTATCCCAACTTAATGTTTGGGAACATTGAAGAACACAGGGTTCTGTGCAATGTGGGTTAAGGGTCTTGCTTAAGGAACCAGAGATTTGAACCTATAACCCTCGGATTGTTAGCCCAACACCTTAACCACTGAGCTACCCTCAATACCCCACCCTGTTAGTGCTGCTATAGTTTCTTTTCTCCACCTCAGTGACACTGCTGGGATAGGACTAATGCCCCCACCCAATAACCCCTGCTCTGTGGTGCTACTATTGGAGTTCTGAGCATTAGAACAGAGTAAAGGGGACGTACACAGTATGTCCTGTAGAACCCACACAGATGGACTACAGTCTGGAATTGGAGAACTACAAAGAACATCTACAGTACCATTCACAGGTTAGGCCACGCCCCCTTCTTGCTCCATCCTCCATCTCCTCCACTTATCATATAGATGGAGTTTGTAGTTCTCCAATTCCAGACTGTAGTCAATCTGTGTTCTGTTGGTTCTCTGGTCTCTGTTGGTCAGGAGCATCACAGAACAGGTATCATTTGGGTGGTGGATTGTTTATTGTCAGTTCTGCAGTGACACTGATGTGGTGGTGGTTGGGGGGGGGGTTATCCCAACTTAATGTTTGGGAACATTGAAGAACACAGGGTTCTGTGCAATGTGGGTTAAGGGTCTTGCTTAAGGAACCAGAGATTTGAACCTATAACCCTCGGATTGTTAGCCCAACACCAGCTACCCCACCCTGTTAGTGCTGCTATAGTTTCTTTTCTCCACCTCAGTGACACTGCTGGGATAGGAATAATGCCCCCACCCAATAACCCCTGCTCTGTGGTGCTACTATTGGGGTTCTGAGCATTAGAACAGAGTAAAGGGGGCGTACACAGTATGTATTGTAGAACCCAAACAGATGGACTACAGTCTGCAATTGGAGAACTACAAAGAACATCTACAGTACTAGTCCAAGATTTGGCCACGCCCCCTTCTGGCTCCCTCCTCTATCTCCTCCACATATCATATAGATGGACTTTGCAGTTCTCCAATTCCAGATTGTAGTCCATTTGTTGGTCCCCTGTTGGTTCTCTGGTCTCTATTGGTCAGGAGCATCACAGGACAGGTACAAAGTCCATCTATAGTACCAGTCCAACCTTAGGCCACGCCCCCTTCTGGCTCCCTCCTCTATCTCCGCCACTTATCATATATGAGCATTAGAACAGAGTAAAGGGGACATACACAGTATGTACTGTAGAACCCAAACAGATGGACTACAGTCTGGAATTGGAGAACTACAAAGAACATCGACAGTACTAGTCCAACCTTAGGCCACGCCCCCTTCGTGCTCCATCCTTTATCTCCTCCACTTGTAATTATAATAATTCATTCATTATCTTCAGCTTTATCCTCTATTACTGTTGCAGGGGGGGGGGGGGTTCCCCCATGTCCATCCAGGGGAGAACGTTTCGGGCGCTGGGCAGATAGACCCAGGACAGGACACCAATCCATCACTGGACACACACTCACTCACATTAGAAACAAACACACTCTATATGGGGCAATTTGGAGAACTCAATTGACTTGATCCATGATTTTAGACTGTGGGAGGAAACCAGAGAACCCGGAGGAAACCCACGTGGACACGGGGAGAACGGTGCTGAGAGGAAACATGCCAACCACTAAGCCACCGTGCCGCCCGGCAAACATCCAACACACAAAAAAATCATGAAATATTAATATTTCATTCATTCATTCATTATCTTCCGCTTTATCCTCTATTAGGGTCGCGGTGGGGTTCCCCATGCCCATCCAGGGGAGAACGTCCCGGGCGCTGGGCAGATACACCCAGGACAGGACACCAATCTATCGCTGGGTAATATTAATATTTATGAATATTAATTAAATATTATGTACATAGGGCGGCACGGTGGCTTAAAAAAAAAAAAAAAAAAAAAAAAAAAAAAAAAAAAAAAAAAAAAAAAAAAAAAAAAAAAAAAAAAAAAAAAAAAAAAAAAAAAAGAGAAGTGGTTTAGCACGTTCCGCCTCTTCTCAGCGCTAGGGATTCCCCGGTTCGAATCCCATCTGGTGGAGTTTTTCCAAGTTCTCCCCCTGTCTGCGTGGGTTTTCCTCTGGGTTCTCCGGTTTCCTCCCACACGTCCAAAAAACATGGATCAAGTCAATTGAGTTCTCTAAATCGCCCCATATAGAGTGTGTTTGAGTGTGTGAGTGTGTACCAGCGATGGATTGGCGTCCTGTCCTGGGTCTATCTGCCCAGCGCCCGAGACGTTCTCCCCTGGATGGGCATGGGGAACCCCACCGCGACCCTAATGGAGGAAAAAGCGTGAGATAATGAATGAATGAATTATGTACGTATCATCGCATCAACAATGTAGGAATGATGGGACTTGACCCAAACCCTGAACGTGCCACGTAACGTATTCCTACACCTGCTACACCCTCATCGGAGAGAACGGCGCCCCTGCTGGTCACGCGGAGGCTTGAAAATCCTCTGTGTGTTTTTTTGAAGTCCGCCACGTTTGATTTCGACTTTTCGACTCCCATTAATTCGAGACGCGAGGCCGTGTTTGGACTGCAGCCCTCAATCAATCCCCGCTTCAGAGGACTCGGACGGCCGGCGCTCCGGCCGACTTTAATTAGCCTCGCCCCTGCGATGGCACCCCGCGAGGCTGGCATTACCTCCGCCGAGGTGTTTGCACACAGGTCTCCGGCTCATGCTGATTTATCGGCAGAGCAAATTCTAGAGCCGCGGCGCCCGAGGCTTAAGGGGTTGTTATTCTGCCCCCCGAGCCCGGTCCGACTTACCAGACATCACAGCAATATTAACTTCTAAAGCCTCGTAAGCTCCGCAGTTTAGAAATGCAAACCAGCAGCGAGGGATATATGTGGGTGCCATCCATCCATCCATTAACTTCAGCTTTAGACCCATGTCCATCCAGGGGAGAACGTTTCGGGCGCTGGGCAGATACACCCAGGACAGGACGCCAATCTATCACTGAACACACTCACTCACACACACACTCTATATGGGGCAATTTGGAGAACTCAATTGACCTTGATCCATGTTTTTGGACTGTGGGAGGAAACCGGAGAACCCGGAGGAAACCCACGTGGACACGGGGAGAACAGGGAAACTCCACCCAGATTGGGATTCGAACCTGAATACCTAGCGCTGAGAGGAGAACATGCAAACCACTAAGCCATTGCGCTACCCTGGGTACTAGTATTTATTTCATCCATCCATCCGTCATCTTCCACTTTATCCTCTATTAGGGTCGCGGGGGGTGGGGGGGGGGGGGGGGTTTCCCCATGGATTGCCATTCCAGGGAGAACGTTTCGGGCGCTGGGCAGATACACCCAGGACAGGGACGCCAATCTTATCACTGGACACACACTGTGCACCACACACTGCTATATGGGGCAATTTTGGGAAACTCATTGACCTTGAGCCATGTTTTTTGGACTGTGGGAGGAACCGGAGAACCCGAGGAAACCCACGTGGACACGGGGAGAACATGGAAACTCCACCCAGATTGGGATTCGAACCGGGGATCCCTAGCGCTGAGAGGAGAACATGCCAATCACTAAGCCACCATGCCACCCTCACACACACACACACACACACACAAACACACTCTATATGGGGCAATTTGGAGAACTCAATTGACCTTGAGCCATGTTTTTGGACTTTGGGAGGAAACCGGAGAACCCGGAGGAAACCCACGCGGACACAGGGAGAACATGGAAACTCCACCCAGATTGGGAATTGAACCTGAATTCCTAGCGCTGAGAGGAGAACATGCCAATCACTAAGCCACCGTGCCACCCTCACACACACACACACACACACACACAAACACACACACACACACACCAGGGGAGAACGTTTCGGGCGCTGGGCAGATACACCCAGGACAGGACACCAATCTATCACTGGACACACAATCACTCTATATGGGGCAATTTGGAGAACTCAATTGACCTTGAGCCATGTTTTTGGACTGTGGGAGGAAACTGGAGAACCGATGGGAAACGCCCACAAAGTGGACACCGGGGAGAACATGGAACTCCACCCCAGATTGGGATTCGAACCTGAATCCCTACGCGCCGAGAGGAGAACATGCCCAATCACTAAGCCACCGGGCCACCCACCCTCACCACACACACACACATACCAAACACACTCTGTGTATGGGCAATTTGGAGAATTCACTTGACCTAATCCATGTGGTTTGGACTGTGGGAGGAAAACGGAGAACCCTGAGGAAACAGAAACCCACGCGGACACAGGGGAGAAACATGGTAAAACTCCACCCAGATTGGGATTGCAGTGAAACCTGAATCCCTAGCGCTGAGAGGAGAACATGCCAATCACTAAGCCACCGTGCCACCCTCACACACCACACACACACACACACACACACACACACACACACACACACACACACACACACACACTCTATATGGGGCAATTTGGAGAACTCAATTGACCTTGCGCCATGTTTTTGGACTGTGGAAGGAAACCGGAGAACCCGGAGGAAACCCATGCGGACATGGGGAGAACATGGAAACTCCACCCAGAAGGGGATTCGAAACGGGAATCCCTAGCGTTGAGAGGAGAACATGCTAAACCACTAAGCCACCGTGCCATCCTTACACACACACACACACACACACTCTATATGGGGCAATTTGGAGAATTCAGTTGACCGGTTTCCTCCCACAGTCCAAAAACATGGATCAAGGTGAATTGAATTCTCCAAATTGCCCCATATACAGTATAGTGAGTGAGTGTGTGTTCAGTGATGGATTGGCGTCCTGTCCTGGGTGTGTCTGCCCAGCGCTTCTCCATGAAGAAACATGGCTCAAGGTCAATCGAACGCTCCAAATTGCCCCATATAGAGTGTGTTTGTGCGAGTGAGTGTGATGGATCAGAGCATCAGGTAAAGTAAGTCTGTAGAACGTGATCTAGAACGTCGAGTGTGATATGTGTAGGAACAGCGAGCCTTCACGTTTCTGAGAAGATGCTAGGAAGGACGCAGGGCTTTGATTCGTCCGACATCAAACACTCGACGCGCCTTTAAAACTGTGTCAAGACCACGAGAACGTTCCGATGGCCACGGCTCGGATGTCTGCATCTCTCTGGGGCTTTAAATTAAACATGGTGGTGAGGGTGGGGTGGGGTGAGGTGAGGGTGGGGCTGGGGGTAGTTAACTAGGGCAGATGGCTGACAGACAAAGTGTCCCGGTGCCGCGCCGTTCTTGTTTATCGTCTCCGGAACCACGAGGAACATGCAAATGAAATGAATGGAGCACTCTCGCTTGATCTCCAAAGAATGCCCCACTGGGGACCGTGGGGCATTTGGATCTCCCCCCAAAAAAATCCAGGGCAGTGGGGGTTTATTAGTGTTGGATACATTATGCATGTCCCAAAGTATGTCTTTGTGACATCACAACCTGGATCCTGGCTGGCCACGCCCACTTTGTTTTTTTTTTTTTCCTCCTCCACTTAACATACAGATGTAGACCTCTATAGTGAGAGGGAACCAGAGAAGCCCGAAAGAGACACGTGTGGAGAACACGGGGAGAACATGGAAACTCCACCCAGATTGGGATTCGGACCTGGATGCCCACTCAGTCACAAGGACATTGAAACAATCACAAACACACACTCTATGGGGCAATTTAGAGCATTTAATTGACCTTGAATCCATGTTTTTGGACTGAGAAGCCAGAGAGAACCCATGTGGAGAACACGGGGAGAACATGGAAACTCCACCCAGATTGGGATTCGGACCTGGATCCCCACTCGTTCACACAGACACATCCGGGTTTCGGAACCCGGATCTGTGGTCTCTGATAGAGGTGCGACGATTAATCGTTTAATCGCGGTTCCAAATGTGGCACGGTGGCTCGGTGGTTTAGCATGTTCTCCTCCCCGCTCTGGGGATTGTTTTCCAATCCCAATCTGGGTGGAGTTTCCATGTTCTCCCCGTGTCCGTGTGGGTTTCCTCCGGGTTCTCCGGTTTCCTCCCACAGTCCAAAAAACATGGATCAAGGTCAATTAAATGCTCTAAATTGCCCCATATAGAGTGTGTGTTTGTGTCTGTGTGAATGAGTGGGGATCCAGGTTCGAATCCCAATCTGGGTGGAGTTTTCATGTTCTCCCCGTGTCCACGTGGGTTTCCTCTGGGTTTCTCCCACAGTCCAGAAAACATGGATTTAAGGTAAATTCAATACTCAAAATTGCCCCATAGAGTGTGTGTTTGTGTCTGTGTGAATGAGTGGGGATCCAGGTTTGAATCCCAATCTGGGTGGAGTTTCCATGTTCTCCCCGTGTCCACGTGGGTTCCCTCCGGGTTCTCCGGTTTCCTCCCACAGTCCAAAAACATGGATCAGGTCAATTGAATGCTCAAAATTGCCCCATAGAGTGTGTGTTTGTGTCTGTGTGAGTCAGTGGGGCTCCAGGTTTGAATCCCAATCTGGGTGGAGTTTCCATGTTCTCCCCGTGTCCGCGTGGGTTCTCTCCGGGTTCCTCCCACAGTCCAGAAAACATGGATCAAGGTCAATTGAATGCTCAAAATTGCCCCATAGAGTGTGTGTTTGTGTCTGTGTGAGTGAGTGGGGCTCCAGGTTTGAATCCCAATCTGGGTGGAGTTTCCATGTTCTCCCCGTGTCCACGTGGGTTCCCTCCGGGTTCTCCGGTTTCCTCCCACAGTCCAAACACATGGATCAAGGTCAATTGAATCCTCCAAATTGCCCCATATAGAGTGTGTGTTTGTGTCTGTGTGAATGAGTGGGGCTCCAGGTTTGAATCCCAATCTGGGTGGAGTTTTCATGTTCTCCCCGTGTCCACGTGGGTTTCCTCTGGGTTCCTCCCACAGTCCAGAAAACATGGATTTAAGGTAAATTCAATACTCAAAATTGCCCCATAGAGTGTGTGTTTGTGTCTGTGTGAATGAGTGGGGATCCAGGTTTGAATCCCAATCTGGGTGGAGTTTCCATGTTCTCCCCGTGTCCACGTGGGTTCCCTCCGGGTTCTCCGGTTTCCTCCCACAGTCCAAACACATGGATCAAGGTCAATTGAATCCTCCAAATTGCCCCATATAGAGTGTGTGTGTGTGAGTGAGTGTCCAGTGATAGATTGGTGTCCTGTCCTGGGTGACGGCGACGGCGGCAGGAGAGCGTGTGTCAGAGGTGTGGGTTCTGGCCGGCGGTGACCCGTGGACTGACCCGTGGACTGACCCGTGGACTGACCCCTGGACTGACCCGTTTGGCTCCAGCACTAAGCCCGCCGTCGCCGGCAGCAGATTTATGGCTCGCGTCGGGGAAGGTTCCACCGGCCGGCGAGCTCTGATGCATTATGACGGCGTGTTCTAAAGGTCGCCAGGCTGAGATTTACACCGACGGGGACCGGATGTCCCGCTATGAAGGGGACGGTCACGCAATTTCGTCACTTGAGACGTCGTTCCGCGTTGTTATTGCATTATTGAGTCAGACTCCAGTTTTAAAATGCGTGGTTTAGAATCCACCATTATATTGACGCCCACTCCTCAGTAAGGAAAGGAGCTATTGGCTGTCCTAAAGGTCGCAGGAATAACATTGTGGGATAATCCATCCATTATCTTCTGCTTTATCCTCTATTAGGGTGGGGGGGGGGGTTTCCTCATGTCCATCCAGGGGAGAACGTTTCGGGCGCTGGGCAGATACACCCAGGACAGGACACCAATCTATCACTGGACACACACTCACTCACAAAGACACACTCTATATGGGGCAATTTGGAGAATTCAATTGACTTGATCCATGTTTTTGGACTGTGGGAGGAAACCGGAGGAAACCCACACGGACACGGGGAGAACATGGAAACTCCACCCAGATTGGGATTTGAGCCGGGAATCCCTAGAGCTGAGAGGAGAACATGCTAATCACTAAACAACTGTGCTGCCCCATATATATATATAAATGTATATGTATATATAATATTATATTAATAAAAATATTTTCCTGTTAGGTTTGCTGCACTCATACACACACATACACACACCCACCACACACACACACACACACACACACAGAGACACACTACACACACACACACACACACACACACACACACACATATATATATATATATATATATATTCATTCATTCATTTATTATCTCCCGCTTTTTTATCCTATATTTGGGTCGCGGTGAAGTTGAATGAATGAATGAGCCATGTTTTTGGAAACCCACACAAACACGGGGAGAGCATGGAAACTCCACCCAGATTGGGATTTGAACCGGGAATCCCTAGTAGTATATATATATATATATATATATATATATATATATATATATATATATATATATATATATATGCTCAGTCCTGTCCTGGGTGTATCTGCCCAGCGCCCGCGACGTTCTCCCCTGGATGGGCATGGGGAACCCCCCCCCGCGCGACCCTAGTAGAGGATAAAGTGGAAGATAATGGATGGATATATATATATATATATACATATTATTAATAATATATATATTATATGTTTTTATTTGCAGTCTGTTCTGTGCTAAAGGAGCAGAATAGTGAAGTTATTTTTGAAGTTATTATCTTGATGCACAACACTCTTTGTCCCTCATCTGCTGAATTGGGATCTGGTCACCCTATTTACCCCCGAGTCGCCGAGTCGGCAGAATCGCTCCGGCCTCGTACGTTTTAATAAACTTTAATAAACTCTGGTGCTGGGAATTTTTATATTATTATTATTATATTTTTGGAGATTGACTCCTAATGAATGGGAAAGAGCGAGCAATTTGCCTTTCAGGATTATTCACGCTCAGAGCGAGACAAAAAAGCCTGTAATTACGCAACTTTGACTATTTATGAAGCCATGAAGAAGTTGAAGCGGGGCTGCTGGGTGGAGCTGGAACCCGCTCTGACAACGCTGTAATTGCACATTAAAGAGCTGTAATTAAACATCCAGCCATTCTCTTTCCGTCCCTCACTTTTAGCTCCCTTGTTCTGCCGCTTTCATTCCACTCATTGTTCCACTGAATGTCCCAATAAAGACAATACGGTTCTCATATCGCCATCGTTAAAAGGTGGGGCAGGTCGTAACGCTCAAGTGGCACGGCGTTCCTAACTATTACGTCCAAAGTTCCTCCACTTATCGTCCATGTTCTCAGTTCCACGTCCTGTAAAGACGTCCTTTGTAGTTCTCCAATTCCAGACTGTAGTCCAGGGGTCTCAAAGTGCCGGCCCGCGGGCCACATCCGGCCCGAGAGGCAGTCTTATACGGCCCCTCAAGGGTTAATAAAATAAGCATTAAAAAAATAATAATAATAAATAAAACATTTATTAATAATAATCTGGGGCAGCACGGTGGCTTAGTGGTTTGGCATGTTCTCCTCTCAGGACTAGGGATTCCCGGTTCGAATCCCCATCTGGGTGGAGTTTCCATGTTCTCCCCGTGTCCGCGTGGGATTCCTCCGGGTTCTCCGGTTTCCTCCCACAGTCCAAAAACATGGATCAAGGTCAATTGAGGACTACAAATTGACCCATATAGAGTGTGTTTGTGTGAGTGAGTGTGTGTCCAGTGATAGATTGGCATTCTGTCCAGGGTCTATCTGCCCAGCGCCCGAAACGTTCTCCCCTTGATGGGCATGGGGAACCCCCCCCCCCCGTGACCCTAATAGAGAATAAAGCAGAAGATAATGGATGGGTCTGTTTTATTTTTTATTTAATTCTTTATTGTACAAAAAAGAAAAACTAGGGATTCCCGGTTCGAATCCCCATCTGGGTGGAGTTTCCATGTTCTCCCCATGTCCGCGCGGGTTCTCCGGTTTCCTCCCACAGTCCAAAAACATGGATCAAGGTCAACTGAATTCTCCAAATTGCCCCATATAGAGTGTGTGTCTGTGTGAGTGAGTGTGTGTCCAGTGATAGATTGGCATCCTGTCCAGGGTTTATCTGCCCAGCGCCCGAAACGTTCTCCCCTGGATGGGCATGGGGAACCCCCCTCCACGACCCTAATAGAGGATAAAGTGTGGTGTGTGGGGGGGTGTGGTATGTGAGTGAGTGTGTGTGTGTGGGGGGGGGGGGGCTGGATTCCTTAATGAGGTTCAGGTTGCAGGGTTACCTCTAATTGTTTAATAATAGCATCTTCCTTCAGTTTAATGATTCAGCGATTTATGGTTTAATATTATTTTATGACTCAGTTTAATTGTTCGGCTCATTTTGACAAATAATTAATGCCGAGTTTTTACATCTGGAAACGTTGGGACATTTTGGGTCATAAGTTTTTGTACAATAAAGAATAAAATAAAAAATAAAACAGACCCATCCATTATCTTCTGCTTTATCCTCTACTAGGGTTGGGGGGGGGGGGGGGTTCACCATGCCCATCCAGGGGAGAACGTTTCGGGTGCTGGGCAGATACACCCAGGACAGGACGCCAATCTATCACTGGACACACACTCACTCACACACACACTCTATATGGGGCAATTTGGAGAACCCAATTGACTTGATCCATGTTTTTGGACTGTGGGAGGAAACCGGAGAACCCGGAGAAAACCCACGCGGACACGGGGAGAACATGGAGACTCCACCCAGATTGGGATTCGAACCTGGATCATCCAGTGCTGAGAGGAGAACATGCCAAACACTAAGCATAGTATTCCATCCATCCATCCACTATCTACTAGGGTTGGGGGGGGGGGGGGGGGTGGGTTCCTCATGCCCATCCAGGGGAGAACGTTTCGGGCGCTGGGCAGATACACCCAGGACAGGACACCAGTCTATCACTGGACACACACTCACTCACACACACACACACTCTATATGGGGCAATTTGGAGAACCCAATTGACCTTAATCCATGTTTTTGGACTGTGGGAGGTTGTGTGTGTGTGTGTGTGGGGGGGGGGATATGGGAGGAGAACATTTCCGACCATTGTTAAAATTAAATAAACAAGAAAATACTATGGGAGGGGCGGCACGGTGGCTTAGTGGTTGGCATGTTCTCCTCTCAGCACTAGGGATTCCAGGTTCGAATCCCAATCTGGGTGGAGTCTCCATGTTCTCCCCGTGTCCGCGGGGTTTCCTCCGGGTTCACCGGTTTCCTCCCACAGTCCAAAAACATGGATCAAGGTCAACTGAACTCTCCAAATTGCCCCATATAGAGTGTGTGTGAGTGAGTGAGTGTGTGTCCAGTGATAGATTGGCGTCCTGTCCTGGGTGTATCTGCCCAGCGCCCGAAACGTTCTCCCCTGGATGGGCATGGGGAACCCCCCCCCCCCGCGACCCTAGTAGATAGTGGATGGATGGATGGATGGAATTCTATGCTTAGTGGTTTAGCATGTTCTCCTCTCAGCACTAGGGATTCCCGGTTTAAATCGCAATCAGGGTGGAGTCTCCATGTCCTCCCCGTGTCCATGTGGGGTTCCTCCCACAGTCCAAAAACATGGATTCAAGGTGAATCGGCTGCTCTGAATTGCAGCTACAGTGTATAGTGATGTATACCATGTGCCCAGCGACGGATGGGCGCCCTGTCCTCGGTTCCGAAATGTTGTCCAGTAGACGTCTTCCCCCCCGGAGACGAATGCCATCACGATCCCTTTAATGGGAGTGTGTATTAAATCAGCACATGGAAAACACGCTCCCCGGTGGTGATCGGTGGCCGGTGCGGGGGGCGAGCTCACTTGCCCCCCATGCAGGATTTTCTCGGTCATTATCTTCAGCTCGGGGGGAAATCGGCCAAGAACTAATCAACATTTAGCTCTTGCGAGTATATTATTCCACAGCCGTTGATTGATGGTACAATTACGTCCAATGTCACTGAGCTAAATGGCTTTATGATCCTAATGAGTCCTTATTCAAACAGCCACCGGCCAGCGCGGCGGACCGGGCACCGGGCGCATCGGGGATCAGCGCCGGACGCAGGCAGAATCAACAATCAGCTTTACGTGGGATCCCAAACAATCACCCAGCTGTTAGGATGCTTGTCTTACCCCCCCCAACCCCACTCCACCCCCACCCACGCAACCCTAGTCCCTAGTAGAGGATTAAGAGACTGGGATTATTTATTAATTCATTTATTTATTAATCCTCTCAGCGTTAGGGATTCCTGCTTCCAATCCCAATCTGGGTGCATGTTCTCCCCGTGTCTGCGTGGGTTTCCTCCGGGTTCTCCGGTTTCCTCCCACAGTCCAAAAAACATGGATCCAGGGTAATATTGAACACCTTAAATTGCCCCATATAGTAACTGTGTTTCCAGTGAAAGATTGGCACCCTGTCCTGGGTGTATCTGCCCAGCGCCCGAAACTTCTCCCCTGGATGGCATGTTCTCCTCTCAGCGTTATGGATTTCTGGTTCCAATCCCAATCAGTATGGAGTTTCCATGTTCTCCCCGTGTCCACGTGGGTTTCGTCTATGTTCTACGGTTTCCTCTCACAGTCCGAAAAACATGGATCAAATCAACTGAGTTCTCCAAATTGCCCCATATAGAGTGTGTGTGTGTGAGTGTGTGTGTGTCCAGTGATAGATTGGTGTCCTGTCCTGGGTGTATCTGCCCAGCGCCTGAAACGTTCTCCTGTGGATAGGCATGGGGAACCCCCCCCCCCCCCACCGCGACCTTAGTAGAGGATAAAGTAGAAGATAATGGATGGATGGATGGAATACAATGCTTACTGGTTGGCATGTTCTCCTCTCAGCGCTGGAGATCCAGGTTCGAATCCCAATCTGGGTGGAGTTTGCATGTTCTCCCCGTGTCCATGTGGGTTTCCTCGTGTCCTCCAGTTTTTTCCCACAGTCCAAAAACATGGATTCAAGGTAAATAAAATGCTCTAAATTGCCCCATACAGACTGTTTTTGTGTTCTCAGTGATGTATTGGTGTCCTGTCCTGGGTGTATCTGTCCAGCGCCCGAAACGCGAGACAGAAGCAGAATGATCATAATTACAGAGACAGAGTAAAGACCAGTTGGTTGCTCTCAAGGTCTCAGAGAGAGAGAACGTTCCGGCAGATAAACGCCTGAGATAAAGATGAATCGGAACGCCGAGGTGGTCTGTAAATGAGGCTGGAGGAACTCCTCTGTCAGAGCAGAACCGATCTCTCTGCCTCTCCTGCAACGCTCTGCTGATCCCTAACCGCCACCGGCACTCGGAACCTCGGGTTATTAAACATCAGGACTCTGTCCTCACATCTGGAAGATCAGACTTCAGAGGACACTTATGAGAGAGTGCGGATAGTGACTGATTATAAAGACAGAGATACGTGGAAAAAAGGTTAGTAAGTAAGTGTAAAAGAAAGGAGGGAGGGGGGGAGGAGGAGAGGGAGGGAGGGAGGGAGGGAGGTAGGGAGGGAGGAAGGAAGGAAGGAAGGGGGAGGGAGGGGAGCGGAGGGAGGGAGAGGAGAAGGGAGGGAGGAAGGGAAGAAGGAAGGAGGGAGGGAGGAGGGGAGGGAGGGAGGGAAGGGAGGAGGGAGGTAGGTGAAGGAGGAAGGGAGTAGAAAGGGTAGGAAGGGAGGGAGTAGAAGAGGAAGGAGATGAGGGAGGGAGCGGGAGGAAGGGAGAAGGAAGGTGAGGGAGGAAAGGGAAGGAGGAAGGAGAGGGTCCAGAAAGAAGAAGAAAGGGGTGAGGAAGAGAGGGAGTAGGAGGGGAGTGAGAGAAGGGAGGAAGGAAGGAGGAAAGGGAGGGAGTAGAAAAGGTCGGGAAGGGAGGAGGGAGGAGAGTGAGAAAAGGCAAGGAAGGGAGTTAGGGAGGAAGGGCAGGAAGAAGGATTAGGGAGGGAAGAAGGAACGGGAGAAGGGAAGTGGGGAGAAGGAGAAGGGGAGGGAGGAAGGGAGAAGGAAAGTAGAGGGGAAAGAAAAGAGGGCGGAGGAAGAGATTAGGAAAGCAGAAGGGAGGAAGGGAGAGGAGTAGAGAAATGGCAGGAGGAAAGGGAAGAGAAGGAAAAAGGAGGAAGGGGGAGGGAGGAAGAGAAAGAAGGGAGGGAGAAGAGAAAAGAAGAGAAAGAAATAAGGGAGAGAATAGAAGGGGAGAGAGAGGAGGAAAGAGGGAGGGTAGGAAGGAAGGATAGCAAGGAAGGGGAGGGAGGGAGGAAGCAGGAAGGGAAAGAAGGAAGAGAAGGGAGAGGGAGGAGAGGAAGGGAGGAAGGGAGGAAGAGGAGGAAGGGGAAGGGACGATAAGAAAAGAAGGGAGGAAGAGGAAAAGGGAGGGAGGGAGTAGAAAGAAAAGAAGGGAGGGAGGCAAGGAGGAAGGGAGTGAGGGAGGAAGGGAGGGAGGAAGGGAGGGAGGAAGGGAGGGAGTAGAAAGAAAAGAAGGGAGGAAGGGAGTGAGGAAGGGAGTGAGGGAGGGAGTGAGGGAGGGGAAAAGAGAAGGGAGGAAAGGAGGGAGGGAGGGAGGGAGGGAGGAAAGGAAGGAGGAAAGGAGTGAGAAAGGGAGGGAGGGAGGGGAAAAGAGAAGGGAGGGAGGGAAGAAAGGAGGAAGAGAAGGTAGGAAGGGAGGGAGAGAGGGAGGAAGATTAAAAGGGAAGGAGGGAGGGAGGGAGGGAGGTAGATAAAAAGGGAAAAGAGGGAGGTAGGGTAGAAAAGGAGGGAGGTAGATAAAAAGGGAAGGGAGGGAGGTAGGGTAGAAAAGGAGGGAGGTAGATAAAAAGGGAAGGGAGGTAGGGTAGAAAAAGAGGGAGGTAGATAAAAAGGGAAGGGAGGGAGGTAGGGTAGAAAAGGAGGGAGGTAGATAAAAAGGGAAGGGAGGTAGGGTAGAAAAGGAGGGAGGTAGATAAAAAGGGAAGGGAGGGAGGTAGGGTAGAAAAGGAGGGAGGTAAATAAAAAGGGAAGGGAGGTAGGGTAGAAAAGGAGGGAGGTAGATAAAAAGGGAAGGGAGGTAGGGAGGGTAGAAAAGGAGGGAAGAAGGGAGGGAGGGAGGGAGGGAACGTGGACCCAGTGCGGGTGCATTATATAATTTCCAGAGTATTTAAAGTGCTCCTTCATCCTGCCCCTGGTCCTCATTCCTGCCCCCCTGTTCCACCCCCGGTGTAATGTCTCCACCCACCCACAGCAAGGTTCTCAGCAAGCAAGACTCTGCAAGTCCCCGCTGCCACGTCCTGACCCATTTCCAGCCCCCATTCCAAGAATGATTGACGGGGACCACATCACAAACCCCTCCCCCAAGGACGTCCAAGAGACCGCCCACGTACCGGCGTACTACTAGAGGACATCGTCTAAGACCGCTAGCTTCACTTTGTTCCAGGACAAAGCGTTATCAGGACACAGCCCTTAATAGAGAGCGCTCGGCGGCTCACGTGTCGCGGCGTCCTCTCGAGAGCGGGGGTGAGGGGGGTGGGTGGGGTGGGGTTCGTTCTATGCAAAATCGATTTAATTTAATTGAATTAGTCCCGCCGTGGTGAAAGAGACAGATACAACATGGCTGAGTATTGTAGTTCGCGACGAGTCTTTATTCCCCGAGTCCTTTATTCCGCCGGCAGTGTTCCGCCGAGATAAGCCTTAAAGCCGTCTCACCCGTCCTTTATCTCCTTCACGAGGGTTCCGCCACGCCGTGTCCATGACAGACAGGGGGGGCTTGTAAGGACACGGGTTCCACTGAGCTTAAGACGTCTTGGGTAGGACTTGCCTTTGTCGCTAGATGGGCGTCAAGGCTTGCCAACGGTCCTTCGTTCTTTGTAAAGTTACCTTCAGAGGGAAATCAGGTTCTAAAAGGAGCTGCAAGTTCCTAGGTGGGGCAATTAGAGTTCTAGGGTTGTAGGGTATCTAGATAGTTCTAGGTTGGAGGGTAGCTAGAACTTAAGTATGGTACTAGCCATCCATCCATCCAGTATCCTCTGCTTTGTCCTCTACTAGGGTTGGGGAGGGGGGTTCCCCATGCCCAACCAGGGGAGAACGTTTTGGGGCGCCAAGCTATCGCTGGGCAGATACACCCACTCAGACAAACACACTCTATATGGGGCAATTTGGCGCATTCAATTGACCTTGAGCCATGTTTTTGGACTGTGGGAGGAAACCGGAGAACCTGGAGGAAACCGAGGTGGACACGGGGAGAACATGGAAACTCCACCCAGATTGGGATTCAACCCTGTGCTCTGACCCCAACCAAATTGGGATACTTGTCTAGGGGTGTGGTAGCTTAGTGGTTAGAGGGTTGGACTGTCAATCAGAAGGTTGTGGGTTCAAATTTTAGGTCCAATAAAGTTACCATTGTCTAGGGGTGTGCTAGCTTAGTTGTTGGTTGATCTGTCAATCAGAAGGTTGTGGATTCAAATCCCAGGTCCACTGAAGTTACCAAGGTGGGTCCTTGAGCAAGACCCTTAACCCTCATTGCTCCACTGGGGCTGTATGGCCAACCCTGTGATCTGACCCCAACCAAATTGGGGTACTTGTCTAGGGGTGTGGTAGCTCAGTGGGTTGGACTGACAATCAGAAGGTTGGGGGTTCCAACCCCAGGTCCACTAAAGTTAACATTGTCTAGGGGTGTGGTAGCTTAGTTGTTAGGTGGTTGATCTGTCAATCGGAAGGTTGAGTGTTCAAATCCCAGGTCCACTGAAGTTACCAAGGTGGGTCCTTGAGCAAGACCCTTAACCCTCATTTCTCTAGTGGGGCTCTATGGCCAATCCTGTGCTCTGACCCCAGCCAAATTGGGATACCGGTCAAGGGGTGTGGTAGCTTAGTGGTTAGGGGGTTGGACTGTCAATCAGAAGGGCGTGGGTTCAAATCCCAGGTCCACTGAAGTTACCACTGTGGGTCCTTAAGCGACGCACTTAACCCTTATTGTCTCCACTGGGGCTGTATGGTCAACCCTGTGCTCTGACCCCAACCAAATTGGGATACTTGTCTAGGGGTGTGGTAGCTTAGTGGTTAGGGGGTTGGACTGTCAACCGGAAGGTTGTGGGTTCAAATCCCAGGTCCTCTGAAATTACAAAGGTGGGTCCTTGAGCAAGACCCTTAACCCTCTTTTGGGATCAATGGTCAACCCTGTGCTCTGACCCCAACCAAATTGGGATACCTGTCCAGGGGTATGGTAGTTCAGTGGTTAGGGGGCTGGACCGTCAATCAGAAGGGCGTGGGTTCAAATCCCAGGTCCGCTGAAGTTACCAAGTTGGAGGGCTGTTCCAGGGGGGCTGCATGGCCAACCCTGTGATCTGACCCCAACCAAATTGGGATACTTGCAAGTCGCTTTGGATAAAATCGTCAGCTTAACGACCAAATGTAAATGTTCATCATGATAGCTAGGACACTCGGACACGCCCTAAATCCAGCTCACTAATCTGATGTGACGCTGAAAAAACCCTCAACATTCAGAATCCAGCAACAAAGTTTTTGTCCTCTCGCTGCATTCGTCTTCCTTCTTCTCATTTCCTCTCTCAACTATTTATATCGCGTCTCATGTCAAATTAAAATGATGGAAGTTAACGTGAGGACTTTCGGATTGTGAGTGTCAAAGCAGTTTTGGCGGAGCTGACAGACGTGCACTGCGGATGCCTCCACGCTCTTCATCAACACCGCAGAGCGCCGAGGACAGACGCTGCTCCCTGACTGCTGGACGGATTAATAAACGATGGATTTTATTTATTAGTTTTCACTTAATCCATCCATCCATTATCTTCAGCTTTATCCTATATCAGGGTCGCGGGGGGGTTCCCCATGCCCATCCAGGGGAGAACACACACTCACTCACACACACACACTCTATATGGGGCAATTTGAAGAATTCAATAGACATGATCCATGTTTTTGGACTGTGGGAGGAAACCAGAGAACCTGCAGGAAACCCACGTGGACACGGGGAGAACATGGAAACTCCACCCAGATGGGGATTCGAACCGGGAATCCCTAGTGCTGAGAGGAGAACATGCCAACCACTAAGCCACCATGCCGCCCCGTTTCCACTTAATAAAATAACATATACATTATACTGAATATATATATATATACATACATACATATATATAAACAGGGTGGCACGGTGGCCTAGTGGTTTAGCATGTTCTCCTCTCAGCACTAGGGATTCCCGGTTCGAATCTCCATCTGGGTGAAGTTCTCCATGTTCTCCCCGTGTCCGCGTGGGTTTCCTCCGGGTTCTCCGGTTTCCTCCCCCAGGCCAAAGACATGGATCATGTCTATCGAGTTCTCCAAATTGCCCCATATAGAGTGTGTGTGTGAGTGAGTGTGTGCCCAGTGATAGATTGGCGTCCTGTCCTGCGCCCGAAACGTTCTCCCCTGGATGGACATAGGGAACCCCCCCCGACCCTAATAGAGGATAAAGCGGAAGATAATGGATGGAATAAACACACACATAAGTATGCACAAAATCTCTCTCTCTCTCTTTAAAATTATTTATTCACAATAATGTACGCACTCGTACCTTATTGCTTTAATATACAGTATATATATATATATTAAAGCAATAAGGTATGAGAGTGTACATTATTGTGAATAAATCACTTTAAAGAGGTGTTATTAGGTCTGAAGTTTAGTGGTGTACAGTTCCACCTCTTTCCCAAGATTTATTTACAGTAATGCACAGCCTCGAGTGTCGTATTACTTTTATAAAACAATTACATCCATCCATTATCTTCTGCTTAATCCTCTACTAGGGTCGCAGGGGTATAGTATGTATACATATATAAATATACTGTATGTGTGTGTGTGTGTGTGTGTGTGTGTGTGTATAATTAAGAAGGGTATAATAAACAGTGTACATTTAGAAAAGTGTAGCAGCATGTAAATGCACAGATCTCTATAGGTGTGTGTGTTAATGTTTATATATACTCAGTGTGTGTTCTCCATGCCCATTTAAATGCTATGTATGTATGTATATATACATACTCTATATGGGGCAATATATGTTTTTACTGTATATATATATACATATATACACGGGGATATATATATATATATATATATATACACATATATATATATATCTTCCACATATATGGGGTCGCGGGGGGGGGGGGGGGGGGTGGTTCCCCATGCCCATCCAGGGGAGAACGTTTCGGGCGCTGGGCAGATACACCAGGACAGGACACCAATCTATCACTGGACACACACTCACTCACACAGACACACTCTATATGGGGCAATTTGGAGAACTCAATTGACCTTGATCCGTGTTTTTGGACGGACATGGGAAGAACATGCAAACTCCACCCAGATTGAGGAACACAAAAAACACACACACACACACATATATACACACACACATATATATATATACTGTATATATATATATATATATATATATATATATATATATATATATATATATATATATATATATATATCCATCCATTATCTTACGCTACTATATTAGGGACACGGGGGTATATATATATATAAATAAACACACACACAGTGTCTATTATACCCTTTCTAATCACACACACACACACACACACACACACACACACACACACACACACACACACACACACACTCACAGTTTCCTTTTCCTCCCCTTTTGTCCACGTCTCTATTGGTCCCATGCTGACTTCTAAAGAAAAGCTGAAAGAACCGGACAACATTAATCTTTTGGGGGGAGGAGGGTTCCACCCCACTCCGCCTTTCCAGCGAGAGTCAGTGAATCTGGGGCATGAGAGGGGACGGGAGAACATGCTAATCAGTGCCTTCATGTACTCTCTGTGACCACGTCGGTGCTGCTGTGCTGTCTTAATCAACAAGCAACAGTTTACAATTCAAAGCTGATTCAGCAGCTTAAAACACACACACACACACACACACACACACACACACACACACACACACCTACACACACACACACACACACACACACACACACACACACACACACACACACACACACCTACACACACACCTACACACACACACACACCTACACACACACCTACACACACACACACACACACACACACACACACACTTGTGCTTAGCACATTTGTAGCTCAGCACTAGGGATTCCCGGTTCGAATCCCAATCTGGGTGGAGTTTCCATGTTCTCCCCGTGTCCGCTTGGGTTTCCTCTGGGTTCTCCCGTTTCATCCCACAGTCCAAAAACGTGGAATCAAGGTGAATTGAATGCTCTAAATCGCACCATATGGAGTGTATGTGTGTCTTCCCAGTTCGAATCCCAATCTGGGTGGAGTTTCCATGGTCTCCCCGTGGGTTTCCTCCGGGTTCTCCAGTTTCCTCCCACAGTCCAAAAACATGGCTCATTGTCAAATAAATTCTCCAAATTGCCCCATATAGAGTGTGTCTGTGAGAGTGAGTGTGTGTTCAGTGATAGATTGGCGTCCTGTGCTGGGTGTATCTGCCCAGCGCCCGAAACGTTCTCTCCTGAATGGGCATGGGGAACCCCTTCCACAACCCTAATAGAAGATAAAGCAGAAGATAATGGATGGATGGGATGCATGGTATCTTAGTGATTGGCATGTTCTCCTCTCAGCGCTAGGGATTCCCGGTTCAAATCCCAATCTGGATGGAGTTTCCATGTTCTCCCCGTGTCCGCGTGGGTTTCCTCCGGGTTCTCCGGACCCACAGTCCAAAAGCATGGCTCATGGTCAATAAAAATCCTCCAAATTGCCCCATATAGAGTGTGTCTGTGAGAGTGAGTGTGTGTTCAGTGATAGATTGGCGTCCTGTGCTGGGTGTATCTGCCCAGCGCCCGAAACGTTCTCTCCTGAATGGGCATGGGGAACCCACCCCCCCCCACGACCCTAATAGAGGATAAAGCAGAAGATAATGGATGGATGGGATGCATGGTATCTTAGTGATTGGCATGTTCTCCTCTCAGCACTAGGGATTCCTGGTTCGAATCCCAATCTAGGTGGAGTTTCCATGTTCTCCCCGTGTCCGCGTGGGTTTCCTCCAGGTTCTCCGGACCCACAGTCCAAAAGCATGGCTCATGGTCAATAAAAATTCTCCAAATTGCCCCATATAGAGTGTGTCTGTGTGAGTGAGTGTGTGCCCAGTGATAGATTGGCGTCCTGTGCTGGGTGTATCTGCCCAGCGCCCGAAACGTTCTCTCCTGAATGGGCATGGGGAACCCCCCCCACGACCCTAATAGAGGATAAAGCAGAAGATAATGAATGGATGGATGGATAGGAGGCTTCTTAGTGGTTGGCATGTTCTCCTCTCAGCACTAGGGATTCCTGGTTCGAATCCCAATCTGGGTGGAGTTTCCATGTTCTCCCCGTGGTTTCCTCCGGGTTCTCCAGACTCACAGTCCAAAAGCATGGCTCATGGTCAAATACATTCTCCAAATTGCCCCATATAGAGTGTCTGTGTGAGTGAGTGTGTGTCCAGTGATAGATTGGTGTCCTGTCCTGGGTGTATCTGCCCAGCGCCTGAAACGTTCTCCCCTGAATGGGCATGGGGAACCCCCCCCCCCACGACCCTAATAGAGGATAAAGCAGAAGATAATGGATGGATGAATATAATATATATATATATATATGTATAAATGGTGTAGTGTCTGGCGTTTGGACTGCAGTGTGACGGAGCTGAAGCGTGCAGCTGCTCAGTTTTTCTGCTGCTGACTGTTCTCTTCTTCTGAACCTGTGATTTACGGCTCATGTAAAACGAATTCATTAGGATAATTAAGTGCACCCTGGCTTTTTCGCATCCCTGCCTCTTCCCCTGTCTGGCTCTTTCAAACTCTCGACTATTTATGTCTTTTCTCATGTCAAATTAAAGTGATGGAAGTGAACTTGAGTGTTTGCTAATTGCAATTGTCAATCCAATCTCCGCCGGGCCGAGAGACGCGGCTCCCGCACACTTCATCAGTCTTCGTTAACGCAGAAGGGCCGGGCCGGGGGCCGGCTCTGCGAGCGCTGCGGTCTGCCACCTGAAATCTACCTGAACGCTTCTAGACATGAATGCTTCTGGAGGAGGTTCTAACACGATGATGGGGATGCTAATGAAGAAGCAGGCCACACGGGGATCCGAAAGGACACTGTAAGCCTTAAGAGGTGACATCCAGAAGGTTAATGGCTTGCTATTTTTCATCTCCCTCTCTTTCTGTCTCAGCTGGGACTCCACTATAATTGCCGTCTCCTGACACAAAACAGAGACCCCAGCGCCGGTCGGTTCCGTTCGGACCCAACAACAGGTCACCTTCATCAGAATCATTAAAAACAAAAGCCGTCCCTCAACAACATTCTAATATTAAAAAGTAATGATGTTTTAGAATGAAATACACACACACAACAAACATACACTACAAAACACACATACACATACACACACACACACACACACACACACACACACACACACACACACATATATATATATATATATATATATATATATATATATATATACACAAATATATATATATATATATATATATACACATATATACATATATACATATATATATATATATATATATATATATATATATATATATATATATATATATATATATATATATATATATATATATATAGATAGATAGATATATATACATACACACACACACACACACAACAACATACACTACAAACACAACACACACACACACAAATATATACATATATATATATACACACACACACACACACACACACACTGCAAAAACACACTACAAACACACACATATATATATATATATATATATATATATATATATATATATATATATATATATATATATATATATATATATATATACATACACACACACACACATACACACACACACACACACACACACACATATATATACACACACACACACACACACATACACACACACACTGCAAAAACACACTACAAACACACATACATATATACACACGCACACAAATACACATATATACACACACACTCGCACACATATACACACACAAACACACTACAAAAACACGTACACACTTACAGAAGCACACGTGTATATATATATATATACATATATATATATATATATATATATATATATATATATATATATATATATATATATATATATATATATATATATATATATATACATACACACACACACACATGCACAAACATACACTCACACACACACACACTGCACACATATACAAACACACAATAGGCACATATGTACAAACACACCCCCCCCACTAAACATTAGAGGAGGATAAAGCGGAAGAGATTGGATGGCTACTATAAATCTAAATTGCCCCATATAGAGTGTGTGTGTGTGTTTGTATCCAGCAATATATTGGCGTCCTGTCCTGGGTGTATCTGCCCAGCGCCCGAAACTTTCTCCCCTGGATGGGCATGGGGAACCCCCCCCCCCCTGTGACCCTAGTAGAGGATTAAGTGGTGGATAATGGATGGATGTCTGCTCTAAATTGCCTCTACCTAATTTGCCCCTATCTAAATTGCCCCTATATAGTGTTTGTGTGTGCTCAGCAATGGACCGGTACCCCGTCCTGGGTGTATCCACCCACGACCTGAAGCGATGCTCACGGGGACCCCTAGTGGAGGATCTAAATGACCCGACCATCTCATGACCTTAAAGATCCTCGTCCTGTCCATCGAGCTGTCTCTTACCCGCGTGCGTCCTCTCGCTCGTCTCTCGTCTCTGATCGTCAGCCTAACGATGATGAGCCCATAATGGAAATATTTACAGTTTCCGCCTGCGAGTGATGGCAACTAATTAAGCAGCACGTCAGCTCGTTAAGGAGCTCGCTGGCGTCTGGGCACAGCTAATGTGCATTCTGCCAGGCTGGACGAATGAGCTGGGAAGCCGTGGGTCACGTCGCGTGGGCCGTGGATCACATGGACGCTAGGACACGCCCCCAAAACCCAAAACCCCAAAACAGAGTGAGCAACATGCTCAGAGCTCTCATTAAAAATATCAAAAGCTAGAGAAAAATACCACGGTGGATTAGTGGTTTAGCATGTTCTCCTCTCAGCACTAGGGATTCCACATTCGAATCCCGATCTGGGTGGAGTTTCCATGTTCTCCCCGTGTCCGCGTGGGTTTCCTCCAGGTTCTCCGGTTTCCTCCCACAGTCCAAAAACATGGATGCAAAGTTAATTTGCTGCTCTAAATTGCCCCTAGTGGAATGGTGGCTTAGTGGTTGGCATGTTCTCCTCTCAGAGCTGGGGATTCCCGGTTCCAATCCCAATCTGGGTGGAGTTTCCATGTTCTCCCCGTGTCCGCGTGGGTTTCCTCCGGGTTCTCTGGTTTCCTCCCACAGTCCAAAAACATGGATCAAGGTCAAGTGAATTCTGCAAATTGCCCCATATAGAGTGTGTGTGTGTGAGTGAGTGTGTGTCCAGTGATAGATTGGTGTCCTGTCCTGGGTGTATCTGCCCAGCGCCCGAAACGTTCTCCCCTGGATGGGCATGGGGAACCCCACCACGACCCTAATAGAGTATCCTCCATTAGGCTCACGGGGGGGTTCCCCATGCCCATTCAATTGACCTTGATCCATGCTTTTGGACTGTGGGAGGAAACCGGAGAACCCAGAGGGAACCCACGAGAACACAGGGAGAACATGGAAACTCCACCCAGATTGGGATTCGAACCGGGAATCCCCAGCGCTGAGAGGAGAACATGCTAACCACCGAGCTCCCCGTGCCACCCAACCATCCATTATCTTCCACTTTATACTCTATTAGGGTCGTGGGGGGGGGGGTTCCCCATGCCCATCCAGAACGTTTCGGGCGCTGGGCAGATACACCCAGGACAGGACACCAATCTATCACTGGACACACACTCACTCACACAGACACACACTCTATATGGGGCAATTTGGAGGATTCTATAGACCTTGATCCATGTTTTTGGACTGTGGGAGGAAACAGGAGAACCTGGATGAAACCCACGCGGACATGGGGAGAACATGAAAACTCCACCCAGATTGGGATTGGAACCGGGAATCCCCAGCGCTGAGAGGAGAACATGCCAACCACTAAGCCACCATTCCACAAGGGACAATTTAGAATGGGGGCAATTTACAGCAGCCAATTAACTTTGAATCCATGTTTTTGGACTGTGGGAGCAAACCGGAGAACCCGGAGGAAACCCACACGGACACGGGGAGAACATGGAAACTCCGAACCGGGAATCCTTATCACTAAGAGGAGAACATGCCAACCACTAAATCCTAACATGTCTATTATAGACACGCAGTCCAAATAAATACATTTCTTGCAGTTTCTAATGAATTCAGTCGAATATCTGAACAATTTGAAGGGGCGCGGCGCCCCAGCGCCCCCTACGGGCCGCCGCTGAACAGGGAGGAGAAACATGCGGCCGCTGTGAGGTCTGAATTCCAGATCTTAATCATATGGATGGTTTAATTCATCAGCCCCAGAGGCAGTCGCCAAGATGGACTTCATTTACCACCAGAACCGCTCCGGCTTCTCGGGCGGCAGCCATCAATCTGGCGCTATCTTTAAAAAACGAAAGCGCCGGTTTCCATCACGCCGCGAGACAGCCGGAGAAATCTCGCCGCTCGCCTTCTCCTTCTTCGCCTCCTCAAGGTGAAGTTTTCCCCGAACGCTCCCGGCGCCCCGGGGAGCGCTGTTATTAATGTGCTTTAAAAATACTAATAATCTCTTCCCAAAATACGCCGGCGGCCCTGCCCTCCTTCCCCGACGCTCGGCGTCCCGTGTTCTCAATTAGCATGTTCAATTAACCTGCTCCCAGAGACGGCCCCGGACCTCCGCAGCCCTGCGGGACGCCGGGAGACCGGCGCGGACGGGACTCTGGGGTGGACCCTGACGTATCGGGTTCGGGGGGGAAAACAAAGCTCGCCTGCTGAACTTTAATGCGCCGCCGACCTCTTGATTATTCCGGTTGGGGGTGGGGGGTTGGGGTTGGGGGTTGGGGGTTGGGGGTTGGGGGTGGGGGTTGGGGGTTGGGGGGTGGGGGTTGGGGGTTGGGGGTTGGGGGTTGGGGGTGGGGATGTGATGACGAGAGACAGAAGTGAGAGGACGTACGCATTCAGATCACCACTAGGGTTCCCCATGAGCATCGTTTCAGGTAGTCTGTGGATACACCCAGGACGGGGTGACGGTCCATTGCTGAGCACACATACACTATATAGGGGCAATTTAGATAGGGGCAAGTTAGATAGCAGACATCCATCCATTATGGACGGGACTATGGGGCGGACCCTGACATATTGGGTTCGGGGGGGAAAACAAAGCTCGCCTGCTGAACTTTAATGCTCTAAGTCGCTTTAACTTTAAGTCGCTTGATTATTCCGGCGGGGGGTGGGGGGTGGGGGGAGGGGGTGATGACGAGAGGACGTAAGCATTCAGATCATTTAGATCCTCCACTAGGGTTCCCCTTGAGCATCGTTTCAGGTGGTGGGTGGATACACCCAGGACGGGGTGCCGGTCCATTGCTGAGCACACACACACTATATAGGGGCAATTTATTCATTCATTCATTCATTCATTCATTATCTCCCGCTTTATCCTCTATTAGGGTCGCGGTGGGGTTCCCCATGCCCATCCAGGGGAGAACGTTTCGGGCGCTGGGCAGATAGACCCAGGACAGGGCGCCAATCCATCACTGGACACACACTCACTCACACACACACTCTATATGGGGCAATTTTGAGAATTCAATTGACCTTGATCCATGTTTTTGGACTGTGGGAGGAAACCGGAGAACCCGGAGGAAACACACGCGGACACGGGGAGAACATGGAAACTCCACCCAGATGGGGATTCGAACCGGGAATCCCTAGCGCTGAGAGGCGAACGTGCTAACCACTAAGAGGGGCAATTTAGATAGGGGCAAATTAGATAGCAGACATCCATCCATTATGGACGGGACTCTGGGGTGGACCCTGACATATCGGGTTCGGGGGGGAAAACAAAGCTCGCCTGCTAAACTTTAATGCGCCGCCGACCTCGGACACGTCGCTTGATTATTCCGGCGGGGGGGGGGGGGGGATGGGGGGTGGGGGGGGTATGAAGTGAGAGGGCGTACGAATTCAGATCATTTAGATCCTCCACTAGGGTTCTCCATGAGCATCGTTTCAGGTGGTGGGTGGATACACCCAGGACGGGGTGCCGGTCCATTGCTGAGCACACACACACTATATAGGGGCAATTTAGATAGGGGCAAATTAGATAGAGGCAATTTAGAGCAGACATCCATCCATTATGGACGGGACTCTGGGGTGGACCCTGACATATCGGGTTCGGGGAGAAAACAAAGCTCGCCTGCTGAACTTTAATGCGCCGCCGACCTCGGCCGCCGTTGCTTGATTATTCCCGGGGGGGGGGGTTGGTGGTGGGGGGTTGGGGGTGGGGGAGTTTCATCAGCCGTGTTCTGTCCAGAGGAAGAAGAGATCTAAATATACGTCTTGGTTGTGCCTCATTAGACGGACGTGGGTTGCCCCTGATGCGTACATGAAGATTAGAACTCCTTAAAATACCAAACAGAACATCCATCCCTCTACTGGGGGGCGGGGGGGGGGGTGCGTTTCGGGCGCTGGGCAGATACACCCAGGACAGGACGCCAATCTATCACTGGACACACACTCATTCAAACATATACACTCTATATGGGGCAATTTGGAGAATTCAATTGACCTTAAATCCATGTTTTTGGACTGTGGGAGGAAACCGGAGAACCCGGAGGAAACCCACGCGGACACGGGAAGAACATGGAAACTCCACCCAGATTGGGATTCGAACCTGGAGCCCCACTCACTCATACAGACACAACCACAAACACACACTCAATGGGGCAATTGAGAACATTTTTGGGAAGGTTTTTAGGAGCGTTTTTGGGAACATTTTGGGAATGTTTTTGGGAGCATTTTTGGGAATGTTTTTGAGAACATTTTTGGGAAGGTTTTTGGGAGCATTTTTTGGGACTGTTTTTGGGAGCGTTTTGGGAAACATTTTTGGGAACGTTTCTGGGAACATTTTTGGGAAGGTTTTGGTAAACTTTTTTGGGAAGGTTTTTGGGAGCGTTTTTTGGGAATGTTTTTGGGAGCGTTCTTGGGAACATTTTTGGGAAGGTTTTTGGGAACATTTTTGAAAAGGCTTTTGGGAGTGTTTTTGGGAATGTTTTTGGGAGCGTTTTTGGGAACATTTTTGGGAGCGTTTTTGGGAGCGTTTTTGGGAGCGTTTTTGGGAACGTTTGGTGAAGGATGTTTCTAAAGTCTTGTTTTGTTAGTCTGGGCGAGCTGGGCGTTTTTGGGAATGTTTTTGGGAATGTTTTTGGGAACGTTTTTGGGAGCGTGAGGTGAAGGATGTTTCTAAAGTCTTGTTTTGTTAGTCTGGTCGAGCTGGGTGTTTTTGGGAATGTTTTGGGAATGTTTTCGGGAATGTTTTTGGGAGCGTTTTTGGGAACGTGGGGTGAAGGATGTTTCTAAAGTCTTGTTTTGTTAGTCTGGGCGAGCTGGGCGTTTTTGTGAATGTTTTTGGGAGCGTTTTTGTGAATGTTTTTGGGAGCGTTTTTGGGAGCATTTTTGGAAACGTCTGGTGAAGGATGTTTCTAAAGTCTTGTTTTGTTAGTCTGGGCGAGCTGGGCGTTTTTGGGAATGTTTTTGGGAACGTTTGGTGAAGGATGTTTCTAAAGTCTTGTTTTGTTAGTCTGGGCGAGCTGGGCGTTTTTGGGAATGTTTTTGGGAACGTTTGGTGAAGGATGTTTCTAAAGTCTTGTTTCGTTAGTCTGGGCGAGCTGGGAGTTTTTGGGAATGTTTTTGGAAATGTTTTTGAGAATGTTTGGTGAAGGATGTTTCTAAAGTCTTGTTTTGTTAGTCTGGTCGAGCTGGGTGTTTTTGGGAATGTTTTTGGGTGTTTTTGGAAGGATGTTTCTAAAGTCTTGTTTTGTTTTGGGCGATGGGCGTTTTTGGGAATGTTTTTGGGAGCGTTTTTGGGAACGTTTGGTGAAGGATGTTTCTAAAGTCTTGTTTTGTTAGTCTGGGCGAGCTGGGCGTTTTTGGGAATGTTTTTGGGAGCGTTTTTGGGAACGTGGGTATGTTTCTAAAGTCTTGTTTTGTTAGTCTGGGCGAGCTGGGAGTTTTTGGGGCGTTTTTGGGAATGTTTTTTTTTTGGGAATGTTTCTAAAGTCTTTTTTGAGTCTTGTTTTTGTTTTTGGGAGTATGTTTTTTTGGTTAACGTGGGCGTTTTTGGGAGCGTGAAGGATGTTTTTGGGAACGTGGGGTGAAGGATGTTTCTAAAGTCTTGTTTTGTTAGTCTGGGCGAGCTGGGCGTTTTTGGGAATGTTTTTGGGAATGTTTTTGGGAGCGTTTTTGGGAATGTTTTTGGGAATGTTTTTGGAAACGTGGGGTGAAGGATGTTTCTAAAGTCTTGTTTTGTTAGGAGCGTTTTTGGGAACGTGGGTATGTTTCTAAAGTTGTTTTGTTAGTTTGGGGAGCAGCGTTTTTGGGAATGTTTTTGGGAGCGTTTTTGGGAACGTGGGGTGAAGGATGTTTCTAAAGTCTTGTTTTGTTAGTCTGGGCGAGCTGGGCGTTTTTGGGAATGTTTTTGGGAGCGTTTTTGGGAACGTGGGTATGTTTCTAAAGTCTTGTTTTGTTAGTCTGGGCGAGCTGGGCGTTTTTGGGAATGTTTTTGGGAATGTTTTTGGAGCGTTTTTTTTTGGAAACGTGGGGTGAAGGATGTTTCTAAAGTCTTGTTTTGTTAGTCTGGGCGAGCTGGGCGTTTTTGGGAATGTTTTTGGGAGCGTTTTTTGGGAACGTGGGGTGAAGGATGTTTCTAAAGTCTTGTTTTGTTAGTCTGGGCGAGCTGGGCGTTTTTGGGAATGTTTTTGGGAGCGTTTTTGGGAACGTGGGGTGAAGGATGTTTCTAAAGTCTTGTTTTGTTAGTCTGGGCGAGCTGGGCGTTTTTGGGAATGTTTTTGGGAGCGTTTTTGGGAACGTGGGGTGAAGGATGTTTCTAAAGTCTTGTTTTGTTAGTCTGGGCGAGCTGGGCGTTTTTGGGAATGTTTTTGGGAACGTGGGTTGAAGGATGTTTCTAAAGTCTTGTTTTGTTAGTCTGGGCGAGCTGGGAGTTTTTGGGAGCGTTTTTGGGAATGTTTTTGGGGGCGTTTTTGGGAACGTGGGTATGTTTCTAAAGTCTTGTTTTGTTAGTCTGGGCGAGCTGGGCGTTTTTGGGAATGTTTTTGGGAGCGTTTTTGGGAACGTGGGGTGAAGGATGTTTCTAAAGTCTTGTTTTGTTAGTCTGGACGAGCTGGGCGTTTTTGGGAATGTTTTTGGGAATGTTTTTGGGGGCGTTTTTGGGAACGTGGGTATGTTTCTAAAGTCTTGTTTTGTTAGTCTGGGCGAGCTGGGCGTTTTTTGGGAGCGTTTTTTTTTGGGAATGTTTTTGGGAGCGTTTTTGGGAACGTGGGTATGTTTCTAAAGTCTTGTTTTGTTAGTCTGGGCGAGCTGGGCGTTTTTGGGAGCGTTTTTTGGGAATGTTTTTGGGAGCGTTTTTGGGAACGTGGGTATGTTTCTAAAGTCTTGTTTTGTTAGTCTGGGCGAGCTGGGCGTTTTTGGGAGCGTTTTTGGGAATGTTTTTTGGAACGTTTTTGGGAACGTTTGGTGAAGGATGTTTCTAAAGTCTTGTTTTGTTAGTCTGGGCGAGCTGGGCGTTTTTGGGAGCGTTTTTGGGAATGTTTTTGGGAGCGTTTTTGGGAATGTTTTTGGGAGCGTTTTTGGGAATGTTTTTGGGAGCGTTTTTGGGAACGTGGGTATGTTTCTAAAGTCTTGTTTTGTTAGTCTGGGCGAGCTGGGCGTTTTTGGGAATGTTTTTGGGAGCGTTTTTGGGAACGTGGGTATGTTTCTAAAGTCTTGTTTTGTTAGTCTGGGCGAGCTGGGCGTTTTTGGGAATGTTTTGGGAATGTTTTCGGGAATGTATTTGGGAGCGTTTTTGGGAACGTGGGTATGTTTCTAAAGTCTTGTATTGTTAGTCTGGGCGAGCAGGGCGTTTTTGGGAGCGTTTTTGGGAATGTTTTTGGGAGCGTTTTTGGGAATGTTTTTGGGAGCGTTTTTGGGAACGTGGGTATGTTTCTAAAGTCTTGTTTTGTTAGTCTGGGCGAGCTGGGTGAGCTGTTTACGCTCGTACAAAGCTGAAGTCACTTCTCATTAGCGTGGCGGAGCCCCGCGGTCGTCGCTAACGATTCTAATGGTGTTTGACTTTCTTTCACTCCTCCGAACTGACACGAGCCGTTAAAGAAAAAAAGTTCAAGAGGAGGAGGAGGAGGCAAGAGAGAGGAAATGAGGTTTCTACTTTTTTTCTTTATTATTATTTTGCTTTTTTTCTTTTTGCTTAAGCCCTCATTGTTTAAATGGAGGCAGGGAGAAAGAAGGGGAGGAGGAAGAGATGAAGGGAGGGAGGCATGGTGGCTTAGTGGTTGGCATGTTCTCCTCTCAGCGCTAGGGATTCCCGGTTCAAATCTCAATCTGGGATCCATGTTCTCCCCGTGTCCGCGCGGGTTTCCTCCGGGTTCTCCGGTTTCCTCCCACAGTCCAAAAACATGGACCAAGGTCAATTAAACTCTCCAAACATGGAAACTCCACCCAGATTGGGATTCGAACCGGGAATCCCTAGTGCTGAGAGGAGAACATGCCAACCACTAAGACACCATGCCGCCCACCCCAACACATGATCAACATAAAGATCAACATTAAATACAGAACAGACCAAAGCGTTTTCATGCTACAGCGCCCGAGCCGGCTCCTGATTGGCAGAGCGACGGCGTAGCACCACAGAGCAGGGGTTATTGGGTGGGGGCATTATTCCTATCCCAGCAGTGTCACTGAGGTGGAGAAATGAAACTCCACTAAACCCCCCCACCACCACCACATCAGTGTCACTGCAGAACCGACAATAAACAATCCACCACCCAAATGATACCTGTTCTGTGATGCTCCTGACCAACAGAGAACAGAGAACCAACAGAACACAGATGTACTACAGTCTGGAATTGGAGAACTACAACGTCCATCTATATGATAAGTGGAGGAGATAGAGGATGAACACGCCTCATTTCGAGATGAGGGTAGAGGATTGAACCGTCCATCCATTAGCTTCCCCTTTATCCTCCACTAGGGTCACAAGGAGTTCACATGCCCCAGGGGAGAACGTTTCGGGCGCTGGGCAAATACACCCAGGACAGGACACCAATCTATCACTGGGCACACACTCACTCACACACACTCTATGGGGCAAATTGGAGCCTTCCATTGACCTTGATCCATGATTTTGGACTGTGGGAGGAAACCGGAAAACCAGGAGGAAACCCACGCGGACACGGGGAGGACATGGAAACTCCACCCAGATTGGGATTCGAACCTGGAGCCCCACTCACTCATACCGACACAACCACAAACACACACTCAATGGGGCAATTGAGAACATTTTTGGGAAGGTTTTTAGGAGCGTTTTTGGGAACATTTTGGGAATGTTTTTGAGAACATTTTTGGGAAGGTTTTTAGGAGCGTTTTTGGGAACATTTTGGGAATGTTTTTGAGAACATTTTTGGGAAGGTTTTTGGGAGCGTTTTTGGGAGCATTTTGGGAATGTTTTTGAGAACATTTTTGGGAAGGTTTTTGGGAGCGTTTTTGGGAGCATTCTGGGAATGTTTTTGAGAACATTTTTGGGAAGGTTTTTAGGAGCGTTTTTGGGAACATTTTGGGAATGTTTTTGAGAACATTTTTGGGAAGGTTTTTGGGAGCATTTGGCCGCCCACCCCAACACATGACTAACATAAAGATCAAAATTAAATACAGAACAGACCAAAGCGTTTTCATGCTACAGCGCCCGAGCCGGCTGCTGATTGGCCGAGCGACGGCGCCGGCGTGTGGTGCAGCTTTATAGCGTCTTTGATCGACGAGATGGCTTAGCGTTCGGTACGGAAACAAGGCCGACGCGACGAGAACAAGTCTCTTCATGACACTGCCGTCACATCCTATTACCTTTAACAGCATGAAGTGAGCAACGAATCCCATAATATGCAGGAATCTAATCTATTGTGACGCGCCGCTTGTACGCCTCTCATTCTGCAGAGATTCACATTTCCTCAGGTCACCATGCGGATGCTCGGCGGTCTGAGGGCGGGGTCACCGGATTTCGGATTATTCCCCTTAAACTCCCCGAGCTGAAGTTCTAGTGACAGCAAAAGGCTCGAGGTTCTATTGGACTGTCGTTAGAATCAATTCGTTAAGAAATCGATATCAACGAATGAAAAAATGCACTTAAAAACAATTTACTGTTAAACTCTGGGCATCAGTGTCACTGCAGAACCGACAATCAACAATCCACCACCCTAATGATACCTGTTCTGTGATGCTCCTGACCAACAGAGACCAGAGAACCAACAGAACACAGATGGACTACAGTCTGGAATTGGAGAACTACAAACTCCATAGAGAGGATGGAGCAAGAAGGGGGATTGGCCTAAGGTTGGACTGGTACTGTACTGTAGATGGGCGTTGTAGTTCTCCAATTGCAGACTGTAGTCCATCTGTTTGGGTTCTACAGAGACCAGAGAACCAACAGAACACAGATGGACTACAGTCTGGAATTGGAGAACTACAAAGTCCATCTATATTATAAGTGGAGGAGATAGAGGATGGAGCAAGAAGGGGGATTGGCCTAAGGTTGGACTGGTACTGTACTGTGGATGGGCGTTGTAGTTCTCCAATTCCAGACTGTAGTCCATCTCTTTGGGTTCTACAGTACATACTGTGGACGTCCCCTTTACTCTGTTCTAATGCTCAGAACTCCAATAGTAGCACCACAGAGCAGGGGTTATTGGGTGGGGGCATTAGTCCTATCCCAGCAGTGTCACTGAGTTGGAGAAATGGAACTCCACTAACCCCCCCCCCACCACCACATCAGTGTCACTGCAGAACCGACAATAAACAATCCTCCACCCAAATGATACCTGTTCTGTGATGCTCCTGACCAACAGAGACCAGAGAACCAACAGAACACAGATGGACTACAGTCTGGAATTGGAAAACTACAAACTCCATCTATATGATAAGTGGAGGAGATAGAGGATGGAGCAAGAAGGAGGCGTGGCCTAAGGTTGGACTGGTACTGTACTGTAGATGGACTTTGTAGTTCTCCAATTCCAGACTGTAGTCCATCTGTTTGGGTTCTACAGTACATACTGTGTACGTCCCCTTTACTCTGTTCTAATGCTCAGAACCCCAATAGTAGCACCACAGAGCAGGGGTTATTGGGTGGGGGCATTATTCCTATCCCAGCAGTGTCACTGAGGTGGAGAAATGAAACTCCACTAACCCCCCCCCACCACCACCACATCAGTGTCACTGCAGAACCGACAATAAACAATCCACCACCCAAATGATACCTGTTCTGTGATGCTCCTGACCAACAGAGACCAGAGAACCAACAGAACACAGATGGACTAAGGTCTGCAATTGGAGAACTACAAAGTTCACTTTATCCTATATTAGGGTCGCAGGGGGGGTTCCCCATGCCCATCCAGGGGAGAACGTTTCGGGCGCTGGGCAGATACACCCAGGACAGGACGCCAATCTATCACTGGACACACACTCACTCACACACACACACTCTATATGGGGCAATTTGGAGAATTCAATTGACCCAGATCCATGTTTTTGGACTGCGGGAGGAAACCGGAGAACCTGGAGGAAACCCACGTGGACACGGGGAGAACATGGAAACTCCACCAGATTGGGATTCGAGCTGGGAATCCAAGAGGAGAACATGCCAACCACTAAGCCATCGTGCCGCCCAAGGAATAGAACCAGTGTGTATTAATGATACCAACGTCAACAAACAGTCAACGAATACCAAAGTTCCTGTATCACAGCAACGCATGGCGACCGTTTTGTCCTCGATTCCGAAATATATAATCAGAAATCAATTCCCCCGCCGTGTAAGAGGCACCGCCGGCGCCGCCGGACTCACGCCGGACTCACGCCGGACTCACGCCGGACTCACGCCGGAACCGAGACTGTTAGCAACTCAGCTAGAATTACTGCCCAGCAGGGCCTCGCCACTCCAATCAATTGATGTTCGTCGGAGCAAAATCCAGCTACACCGTGACCGGGGCTAACCGGAGGGTCGGCGGGGGTTTCCTGGCAATTTTAAACCCCGCTCCCGGGGGAGTTCCCTCCTTTTGTTCAATTCAGCAGTGTCTGAAGGAAATCCCTTTAACCTTTAGTGTAATTTTTATATATAAATGGATTTTGTAATCGAATTTCGCTCTCTGAAACATCACGACGTTAAAAGGGTCGGTTACGATCAGACGATGTCACGGCTAGAGGGGACAGAATCTGGACATTTGATGGTTTTTAATGCAGAAGACACCGGGAGAAACACAGCTATAGCACGTAGCAGCTATCCATCATATCACTCTACATCCATCCACCCATCAGTATTCATCCATCCATCTATATACATCTGCCCATCAGTATCCATCCATAACCATCTACATATCAGTATCCATCTATTCATCCATCCATCCACCCATCCACCCATCAGTATCCATCTACATCCATCCACTCATCAGTATTCATCCATCCATCCATATCCATCTATATACATCTGCCCATCAGTATCCATCCATCCATAACCATATCCATATCCATCTACATCCATCCACATCCATCCACCCATCAGAATGAATCCATCCATCCATCCATCCATATCAATCTACATCCATCCACCCATCAGAATCAATCCATCCATCAGTATCCATCTACATCCATCTACATCCATCCACCCATCAGTATTCATCCATCCATCCATATCCATCTTCATCCATCCACCCATCAGTATTCATCCATCCATCCATATCCATCTACATTCATCTACATCCATCCACCCATCAGTATCCATCCATCCATCCATCCATCCATCCATCCATAACCATCCATCCATATCCATCTACATATCAGTATCCATCTATTCATCCATCCACCCATCATTATCCATCCATCCATCCATCCATCCATCCAAATCCATCTATATACATCCACCCATCATTATCCATCCATCCATCCATCCATCCATCCATCCATCCATATTCATCTATATCCATCCACCTATCAGTATCCATCCATCCATTCATCCATACCTATCTGCATCCATCCACCCATCAGTATCCATCCACCTACATCCATCCACCCATCCATATACATCTACATCCATCGGGTGGATGTATCTATTATATATCAGTATCTATTCATCCATCCACCCATCAGTAACCATCCATCCATCCACCCATAAGTATCCATCCATCCATCCATCTACATCCATCCACCCATAAGTATCCATCCATCCATCAGTAACCATCCATTCATCCAAACCTATCTGCATCCATCCACCCATCAGTATCCATCCACCCACATCCATCCACCCATCCATATACATCTACATCCATCGGGTGGATGTATCTATTATATATCAGTATCTATTCATCCATCCACCCATCAGTAACCATCCATCCATCCACCCATAAGTATCCATCCATCCATCCATCTACATCCATCCACCCATAAGTATCCATCCATCCATCAGTAACCATCCATCCATCCATCCATCTACATCCATCCACCCATCAGTATCCATCCATCCATCCATCCATCAGTATCCATCCACCTACATCCATGCACACATCATTATCCATCCATCCATCCCTATAAGCATTCATCCACCCATCCATATACATCTACATCCATCGGGTGGATGTATCTATTATATATCAGTATCTATTCATCCATCCACCCATCAGTAACCATCCATCCATCCATCCATCCATCCACCCATCAGTATCCATCCATCCATATTCATATCCATCTACATCCATCTTATCAAAATTAATGCATCCATTCATCTCCACCTTCCACCCTCACACAACAAGTATCTTTCGTCCAGTATCATGGTCTGCTCTAACAAATGAATGGGTTCTAATGACCCCAGCTACACCTCCAATCCAATGAGAGGATTGCTATTGGAGCCAAACTAGAACAACATGTTCTACAAGTGTCTTTGTTGTATATGTAGTTGCCCCAACAGTTTTAACCACAGAAGAAACATGTTTCCCAACCCTGATGCCTCAACGGCAGTGCCTACCCTCAGGAAGGAGAGGTCCCGGCTGCGGTCGATGCTGGTGATCTCCAGGTTCCCCATCACCACCTCACAGTTCTCATAGTACTTGCGCAGGGTTCTGTACTGCTGCTCCAAATCCGACAGTGTGCTCAGCTTGTTCTCTGTGCCGGTGCACACTACAGAGAGGACAGAGGACAGAAGGACATAAATAACCATTTCATACAAATCAAAGTTTATAACATTTTTTATTGGGTCCCATTGCAAGAGACCACTTTAAGGACGGCACAGTCCAAAAACATGGATCAAGGGCAATTGAGTTCTCCAAATTGCCCCATATAGAGTGTGTGTGTGTGTGAGTGAGTGTGTGTCCAGTGATAGATTGGCGTCCTGTCCTGGGTGTATCTGCCCAGCGCCCGAAACGTTCTCCCCTGGATGGGTATGGAGAACCCCCCCCCCACCCTAATAGAGGATAAAGTGAAGATAAAGAAATATATATAAATATATTTAGCACAGTGGCTTAGTGGTTGGCATGTTCTCCTCTCAGCACTAGGGTTTTCCGGTTCGAATCCCAATCCTGGTGGAGTTTCCATGTTCTCCCCGTGTCCGTGTGGGTTGCCTCCGGGTTCTCCGGTTTCCTCCCACAGTCCAAAAAACATGGATCAAGGTCAATTGAATGCTCTAAATTGCCCCATATAGAGTGTGTTTGTGTGAGTGAGTGAGTGTGTGTCCAGTGATAGATTAGGACCAGATGTAAGACCTGGCTGGTTGAGTTAAATGTTCTCCCCGTGTTTGTTTGGGTTTCCTCCGGGTTCTCCGCTTTCCTCCCACAGTCCAAAAACATGGATCAAGGTCAATTGAGTTCTCCAAATTGCCTCATAAAGAGTGTGTGTGTGTGAGTGAGTGTGTGTCCAGTGATAGATTGGCGTCCTGTCCTGGGTGTATCTGCCCAGCAACCGAAACGTTCTCCCCTGGATGGGCATGGGGAACCCCCCCCCCTTCCTGCGACCCTAGTTGAGGATAAAGTGGAAGATAATGGAGATCGGGGACTAGGGATGTGGAAGGGTTCCCATGCCCATCCAGGGGAGAACGTTTCAGGCGCTGGGCAGATACACCCAGGACAGGACGCCAATCTATCACTGGACACACACTCACTCACACACACACATTCTATATGGGGCAATTTGGAGAATTCACTTGACATCGATCCATGTTTTTGGACTGTGGGAGGAAACTGGAGAACCTGGAGGAAAATCAAAGCCTGGGTGAGTTTAATGCACTCGGACAAAGTGTAGAACCTGTCGTAGCCACAGAAGGTGGACCAGGTAGTGAAACTTGAGGTTCCGATTGGTTCCCCGATTCGTCGGGCCTCCACCCGTGAAGTCAGTGTGTGATGAGTAATTAAACGCAGCCACTCAAAGCCATCATGGCGTTTTGAAGACCCGGAGACATCTGCCATCTGCAGCATCAGCTGGCGCCGCCCCGCCAGCTCCGCCAGCCCCGCCAGCTCCGCCAGCTCCGCCAGCTCCGCCAGCACGGGGGAATAAAGCCTACACTCTCACGCTCTGCCGAGCTGCTGTCAAAACAGCCTGCGGCGTCTGCGCGAGAGACGCGCGAGAGGAAGCCGCGAGAGCGGGCCGCGAGCTCGCGCTAAATCACACAATGGGCAGCGGGGTTCACGGGAAAGTGCCGGTGACCTGTTGGATATACATCCATCCATCCATCCATATACATCTACATCCATCCATCCATCAGTATCTACCTATTCATCCATCCATCCACCCATCTACATCCATCCATCCATCGATCCATCCATATACATCTACATCCATCCATCCATCGATCCACCCATCTACATCCATCCATCCATCGATCCATCCATATACATCTACATCCATCCATCCATCAGTATCTACCTATTCATCCATCCATCCATCTACATCAATCCATCCCTCCATCCATCCATATCCATCTACATCCATCCATCGATCAGTATCCATCCATCCATCCATCTACATACATCTAAATCACACAATGGGCAGCGGGGTTTACGGTAAAGTGCCGGTGACCTGTTGGATATACATCCATCCACCCATCAGTATCCATCCATCCATCAGTATCTACCTATTCATCCATCCATCCACCCATCTACATCCATCCATCCATCGATCCACCCATCTACATCCATCCATCCATCGATCCATCCATATACATCTACATCCATCCATCCATCAGTATCTACCTATTCATCCATCCATCCATCTACATCAATCCATCCCTCCATCCATCCATATCCATCTACATCCATCCATCCATCCATCCATCTACATACATCTAAATCACACAATGGGCAGCGGGGTTTACGGGAAAGTATCGGTGACCTGTTGGATATACATCCATCCACCCACCAGTATCCATCCATCTACATCCATCCATCCATCCATCACTATCCATCCATCAATCCATCCACCCATCCACATCCATCTACATACATCTAAATCACACAATGGGCAGTGGGGTTTACAGGAAAGTGCTGGTGACCTGTTGGATATCCATCCATCCACCCATCCGTATCCATCCGTCCATCCATCTACATCCACCCATCCGTATCCATCCATCCATCCATCCACCCATCCGTATCCATCCATCCATCGATCTACATACCTCTAAATTACACAATGGGCAGCGGGGTTTACGGTAAAGTGCTGGTGACCTGTTGGATATACATCCATCCACCCATCAGTATTCATCCATCCATCCATATCCATCCATATCCATCCATCTACATCCATCCATCCATCGATCTACATACCTCTAAATTACACAATGGGCAGTGAGAAAGTGCTGGTGACCTGTTGGATATACATGAGTATACAAGTCTATACATGAGATCTATAGAGAAGTCAGAAGACCTGTTACCTTCTTCATCAGGCGTACCGACAGACACCTGCGGTATGATGACAACGGCGTGATGGCTTTAAAGGTGTGATGACAACGGCGTGATGGCTTTAAAGGTGTGATGACAACGGCGTGATGGCTTTAAAGGTGTGATGGCTTTAACGGCGTGATGACTTTAAAGGTGTGATGACAACGGCGTGATGGCTTTAAAGGTGTGATGGCTTTAACGGCGTGATGGCTTTAAAGGCGTGATGGCTTTAAAGGCGTGATGGCTTTAAAGGCTCGGCTGACGGATCGCTCTGTAAATTGCTATTTGTGCAGATATTGCACCAGCTGTCTATCCCCAAGCAATCTACGCCCTCCTATCAGTATGGATACATCACCGGCGCGGAACGTTTGGGGGGATTTTCGATAACGGAAAACATCAGTGGCAGAATGCGAACGGCTTCTTGTCATGTGGTTACAGAACCCACGACTCGAGATGTCCTACTGCAAAACCATCACCACGCTGGCGTTATCTCACCCCCATCCATCATTATCTTCAGCTTTATCCTCTACTAGGGTCGGGGGGGGGGGGGGGGTTCTCCATGCCCATCCAGGGGAGAACGTTTTGGGCGCTGGGTAGATACACCCAGGACAGGACGACAATCTATCACTGGACACACACTCACTCACACAGACACACTCTATATGAGGCAATTTGGAGAACTCACCATGGACATTGATCCATGTTGTTGGACTGTGGGAGGAAACCGGAGAACCCGGAGGAAACCCATGCGGACATGGGGAGAACATGGAAACTCCACCCAGCTGGAGAATCCCCAATGCTGAGGAGAACATGCTAAACACTAAGCCACCATGACGCCCTACGTGAGCCAACCATTTTAGTTGAAATTGTTTTAATGGAGGGCTTGCATGCAGCTATATATATATATATATATATATATATATACATATACCCCATGTAGAGTGTGTGTGTGAGTGAGTGTGTGTCCAGTGATAGATTGGCATCCTGTCCTGGGTGTATCTGCCCAGCGCCCGAGACGTTCTCCCCTGGATGGGCATGGGGAACCCCCCCCCACACGACCCTAATAGAGGATAAAGCAGAAGATAATGGATATACTGTATATATAAAGGGGAAGACGGTGGCTTAATGGTTCGCACATTCCCAATCTGGGTGGAGTTTCCATGTTCTCCCCGTGTCCATGTGGGTTTCCTCCGGGTTCTCCGGTTTCCTCCCACAGTCCAAAAACATGGATCAAGGTCAAGTGAATTCTCCAAATTGCCCCATATAGAGTGTGTGTGTGAGTGAGTGTGTGCTCAGTGATAGATTGGCGTCCTGTCCTGGGTGTATCTGCCCAGCGCCCGAAACGTTCTCCCCTTGATGGGCATGGAGAACCCCCCCCACAACCGTAATAGAGGATAAAGCGGAAGATAATGGATATCTATATGAAGTTAAAACATCCTCTGTTCATCTTAATTCCATATTGGGGACTAGGGAGGTGGAAGGGTTCTCCATGTCCATCCAGGGGAGAACGTTTTTGGCGCTGGGCAGATACGCCCAGAACAGGACGCCAATCTATCACTGGACACACACTCACTCACACACACACACACACACACACACACACACTCTATATGGGGCAATTTGGAGAACTCAATTGACTCGATCCATGTTTTTGGACTGTGGGAGGAAACCGGAGAACCCGGAGGAAACCCACGCGGACATGGGGAGAACATGGAGACTCCACCAGATTGGGATTCGAACCGGGAATCCCTAGCGCTGAGAGGAGAACATGCTAAACATCCCATGCCGCCCCCACACACATATATATATATATATATTTTTTTTATTGTCTGTTTTTGTTCTATTTATTATTTTTTTAATGATGAAAATAAAAAGCCGTCTCGTTTAAGGTTTCTGGCTAAACAAAGGATGTTGTTCAGACAGCGATGAGGCTTCAACGTCCAGAAAGAGGCTCAGAGTCATTAAAAAAGAAGCGGAGAGCTCAGACCAGAGGCGGTCAGGAACCGGTCAGGTGTTGGCCAGAGACTTTTCAATAGGCATTAAAGCGCATTAGAGGAGAGGAAGCATTATAAAGCGTGCTTACTGCTAATAAACAGTTATTGCGCCCTCGAGGCTTCCGCTCTGATATTACATAGGAACCGTGGGATAGAGGCTTGTTGGGAATGGGGTGGGGGTGAGGGTGGGGGTGAGGGGTGAGGGGTGGGGGGTGGGGTGGGGGTGAGGGGTGGGAGGGGGGTGGCTCATATTGGCCGGCTGACTATTCGAAAACTGCAATGAAGGCCAACGCGGTGACAGTGTTCAACCGCAAAGAGCTCGAACGCATGCTTAAGACTGCGATTCTCATTACACAGGGCAATAAAGGGCAATAAAGGGCAATAAAGAAGTCCCACAATGCACCTGGATTTGAAGCGTATGTATAATTTGAACCAATAAAAAAAAGGAAACCTGTTAAATATATATATAACATCCATCCATTATCTTCTGCTTTATCCTCTATTCGTCGTGGGAGGGGAGGGGGGGGGGTTCCTAATGCCCATCCAGGGGAGAACGTTTCGGGCGCTGGGTAGATACACCCAGGACAGGACGCCAATCTATCACTGGACACACACTCACTCACACATACACTCTATATGGGGAAATTTGGAGAACTCCAATTGACCTTGAATCCATGTTTTTGGACTGAGGGAGGAAACTGGAGAACCCGGAGAGAAACCCATGTGGACACGGGGAGAACATGGAAACTCCACCCAGATTGGGATTCATACCTGGATCCCCAGCGCTGGGAGGAGAACATGCTAAACATCAAGACACCGTACCGCATCATGACATTCCATCCATCCATTATCTTCCACTTTATCCTCTATTAGGGTCGTGGGGGGGGGGGGGGGTTCACAATGCCCATCCAGGGGAGAACATCTCGGGCGCTGGGCAGATACACCCAGGACAGAACACCAATCTATCACTGGACACACACTAACTCACACACACACTCTATATGGGGCAATTTGGAGAACTCCATTGACCTTGAATCCATGTTTTTGGACTGTGGGAGGAAACCGGAGTACTCTGAGAGAACCCATGTGGACACGGGGAGAACATGGAAACTCCACCCAGATTGGGATTCGAACCTGGATTCCCAGCACTGGGAGGAGAACATGCCAATCACTAAGACACCGTGCCGCATCATGACATTCCATCCATCCATTATCTTCTGCTTTATCCTCTATTAGGGTCGTGGGGGGGGGTTCCTAATGCCCATCCAGGGGAGAACGTTTCGGGCGCTGGGCAGATACACCCAGGACAGGACGCCAATCTATCACTGGACACACACTCACTCACACAGACACACTCTATATGGGGCAATTTGGAGAACTCAATTGACCTTGAATCCATGTTTTTGGACTGTGGGAGGAAAGCGGAGAACCCGGAGAGAACCCATGTGGACACGGGGAGAACATGGAAACTCCACCCAGATTGGGATTCATACCTGGATCCCCAGCACTGGGAGGAGAACATGCTAATCACTAAGACACCGTGCCGCATCATGACATTCCATCCATCCATTATCTTCAGCTTTATACTCTACATGGGTCGCGGGGGGGGGGGGGGTTCCCCATGCCCATCCAGGGGAGAACGTTTCGGGCGCTGGGCAGATACACCCAGGACAGGGCGCCAATCTATCACTGGACACACACTCACTCACACACACACACACACACTCTATATGGGGCAATTTGGAGAATTCCATTGACCTTGAATCCATGTTTTTGGACTGTGGGAGGAAACTGGAGAACCCGGAGGAAACCCATGTGGACACGGGGAGAACATGGAAACTCCACCCAGATTGGGATTGGAACCTGGATCCCCAGCGCTGGAGAACATGCTAAACATCAAGAACATGCCATCAGACATTCCATGCACCCTGTTATCCTCCAGGGCATGGGGGGGGGGGGGGGGGGGGGGGGGGATGCCCACTTTTATAGCAGACCGATTCACCTTCACACAGATCCATATTTTTTGGACTGTGGGAGCAACCCAGATTGGGACCTTGAACCGCTGAGAGGAGAGCCAAACCCACGTGGACATGGGGAGAACATGGAATCTCCACCCAGATTGGGATTCCAACCTGGATCCCCAGCACTAAGAGGAGAACATGCCAACCACTACACCAGCATGCCGCCTGGGGCAATTTAGATAGGGACACTTTACAGCAGCCGATTCACCTTGAATCCATGTTTTTGGACTGTGGGAGGCAACCGGAGAACCCGGAGAGAACCCACGTGGACATGGGGAGAACATGGAAACTCCACCCAGATTGGGATTCCAACCTGGACCCCCAGCGCTGAGAGGAGAACATGCCAACCACTACACCAGTGTACCACCTGGGGCAATTTAGATAGGGACACTTTACAGCAGCCGATTCACCTTGAATCCATGTTTTTGGACTGTGGGAGGCAACCGGAGAACCCGGAGAGAACCCACGTGGACTTGGGGAGAACATGTAAACTCCACCCAGATTGGGATTCCAACCTGGACCCCCAGCGCTGAGAGGAGAACATGCCAACCACTACACCAGTGTACCACCTGGGGCAATTTAGATAGGGACACTTTACAGCAGCCGATTCACCTTGAATCCATGTTTTTGGACTGTGGGAGGCAACCGGAGAACCCGGAGAGAACCCACGTGGACATGGGGAGAACATGGAAACTCCACCCAGATTGGGATTCCAACCTGGACCCCCAGCGCTGAGAGGAGAACATGCCAACCACTACACCAGTGTACCACCTGGGGCAATTTAGATAGGGACAGTAGGTGGAGGTCTGGAGTACGTATGGGAGGAGAAGCGCCCGTCGGCGCAGAACGAATTGATATTCATGGCGCAGAGCGGAGAACCATCAGTTTCCCTCGTGTGGCATTCGCTCGCACTCGACGTTCCTCATCACTGCATTCGCAAACTCACAGCGACTCCGACGCCCCTCCAACTGTAATGCAATTTCGGAAACGCGACACGCCGCTTGAAATACGATGGGCTTCTCGTTCGCTGAAGAGCCTCGTTTTTCTCCGCGGTTCCACCTGAGACGGACGGAACGGGCCGCCGCCTCCACCCGAGCTGAGCCGCTTTAATCATGGAAATCACTCTCGCCGAGGCCGCTCCGTACCTCGCTCCGTACCTCGCTCGGTCAGCCGAGAGCGCTGACATTATCCTTTAATCAGCTTCATTCCACTGACAGGTCTGCGGGGGGGGGGGGGACAACAACGTGGAACCGGAGGACAACGTGGAACCAAAGAGACATTCATTCACTCATCCATTATCTTCTGCTTTATCCTCTATTAGGGTCGCGGGGGAGGGGGGGGGGGGGTTCCCCCAAACTATCGCTGGGCACACTCACTCACACAGACACACTGTATATGGGGCAATTTGGAGAAATCTAATTTACCTTGAATCCATGTTTTTGGATTGTGGGAGGAAACCGGAAGGGGGGGGGGTTCCCATGCCCATCCAGGGGAGAACGTTTAGGCGCTGGGCAGATACACCCAGAACAGGACACCAATATATCACTGGACACACACTCACTCACTCACACACACTCTATATGGGGCAATTTGGAGAGTTCAATTGAACATGTGGTTTAGCATGTTCTCCTCTCAGCTCAAGGGATTCCCGGTTCGGATCCCCATCTGGGTGGAGTTTCCATGTCCTCCCCGTGTCCGCGTGGGTTTCCTCCGGGTTCTCCGGTTTCCTCCCACAGTCCCAAAACATGGATCAAGGTCAATTGAATTCTCCAAATTGCCCCATATAGAGTGTGTGTGTGTGTGAGTGAGTATGTGTCCAGTGATAGATTGGTGTCCTGTCCTGGGTGTATCTACCCAGCGCCCGAAACGTTCTCACCTGGATGGGCATGGGGAACCCCACCCCCCCGACCCTAATAGAGGATAAAGCAGAAGATAATGAATGAATTAATAAATATCATGGTTTATTTATGAGGGTGGCACGGTGGTTTAGTGTTTAGCATGTTCTCCTCTCAGCACTAGGGATTCCCGGTTCGGATCCCCATCTGGGCGGA
>JAFMOC010000705.1:220000-277500 GCA_019802505.1 Corydoras sp. C115
CAGACAAAGTACCCCATTAAGGCTGATGGAGGCCGGGAGGAAGCGCAGCACTTAAAGAACACAATAATCTGCGGGAAGCGGGTGGAACCCAGTGATAGATTGGCGTCCTGTCCTGGGTGTGTCTGCCCAGCGCCCGAAACGTTCTCCCCTGGATGGGCATGGGGAACCCCCCCCCCCCCCCCCGCGACCCTAATAGAGGATAAAGCGGGAGATAATGAATGGATGGACGAAGCAGGTGGAGGGATGCCCAAGAACATCCACAGAGAATAAACATACTTTACCATTACCGTATTTTCCGGACTATGAGGCGCACCTAAAAGCCTAAAATTTTCCCAGAAATCGGACGTGCGCCTTATAATCCGGTGCGCCTTATACGTGTACTGAGTTCCAAAACCTATAAAGGTATTGTTGTGCGACCGGGTGGTTTTTTCGTCCCCACATCGCCGCCCTGCTGGTCTGTGACTCCATGTGCGCTCATCTCACAGAAAAGACGAGTGAAGAAAATGAATCGGGAGCTCGCCGTCATTCCGGGAGGATTAAATAAAGAACTGCGACCGCTGGACGTTGGTGTAAACGGGGCGTTTAAAGTAATGGATTTGTGGGAGAAGAGTGATTAAAATAATGTGTGTTTTGTTAAGTACCGTATTTTCCGGACTATAAGGCGCACCTAAAAGCCTAAAATCTTCCCAGAAATCGGACGTGCGCCTTATAATCCGGTGCTCCTTATACGTGTACTGAGTTCCAAAGTTCTATAAAGGTATTGTTGTGCGACCGGGTAGTTTTTTCCCCACATCGCCGCCCTGCTGATCTGTGACTCCATGCGCGCTCATCTCACAGAAAAGACGAGTGAAGAAAATGAATTTGGAGCTCGCCGTCATTCCGGGAGGATTAAATAAAGAACTGCGACCGCTGGACATTGGCGTAAACGGGGCGTTTAAAGTAATGGATTTGTGGGAGAAGAGTGATTAAAATAATGTGTGTTTTATTAAGTACCGTATTTTTCGGACTATAAGGCGCACCTAAAAGCCTAAAATCTTCCCAGAAATCGGACGTGCGCCTTATAATCCGGTGCGCCTTATACATGTACTGAGTTCCAAATTCTATAAAAGTATTGTTGTGCGACCGGGTGGTTTTTTCCCCAAATCGCCGCCCTGCTGATCTGTGACTCCATGCGCGCTCATCTCACAGAAAATGAATTGGGATCTCGCCGTCATTCCGGGAGGATTAAATAAAGAACCCCGACCGCTGGACGTTGGGGTAAACGGGGCGTTTAAAGTAAAGTCGCGGGCGGCGTGGGAGCGATGGATGATAGACGCTGAACACACGTTTACTAAAACTCGGGAGGCGGCGGCGGGGCGAGTTACGCCACCGTCTGTGAATGGATCGTGGACGCCTGGGCCGAGGTTTCTGCCGTGTCAAGTACAAGACACTGACTCTGACCTATTTGTGGGAGAAACCATTTCTGGGATCTGCCCCCTCCTACCTTCACTCTAATCTTTATAAAATACACTCCGACTCGTTCACTTCGCTCCAGTGATGATCGCCGCCTGGTGGTTCCACCTCACCGAGGAGCTCGTTCTCACACCATGGTGTTCACCACTGCAAAATGGTGGAACGTTCTTCCCAACTCTGTCCGTAAGGCTGAATCACTAAACAGTTTTAAGAAACGACTGAAGATGCATCTCTTTAACAAATACCTTTTGTAGAAAAAAATAATAATAATTTTGTAAGTCGCTTTGGATAAAAGCGTCTGCTGATGACTAAATGTAAATGTAAATATAAATCAATTATCTTCCGCTTTATCCTCTATTAGGGTCGTGGGGGGGGGGTTCCCAGAACGTTTCGGGCACTGGGCAGATACACCCAGGACAGGGCGCCAATCTATCGCTGGGCACACACTCACTCACACAGACACACTCTATATGGGGCAATTTGGAAAATTCAATTGACTTGATCCATGTTTTTGGACTGTGAGAGGAGACCGGAGAACCCGGAGGAAACCCACAGGGGACACGGGGAGAAACATGGAGAACCTGTCAAAAACTCTCCAACCCAGATTGGATTTGAACCAGGAATCCCTAGTGCTGAGAGGAGAACATGTCAACCACTAAGCCACCGTTCCGTAAGGCTTGTAAATTATAAACAATCCATCCATCCATTATCTTCCGCTTTATACTATATCAGGTTCCCAGGGGGGGGTTCCCCATGCCCATCCAGGGGAGAACGTTTCAGGCGTTGGGCAAACACACCCAGGACAGGACGCCAATCCATCGCTGGGCACACACTCACTCACACAGACACACTCTATATGGGGCAATTTGGAGAACTCAATCGATCTTGATCCATGTTTTTGGACTGTGGGAGGAGACCGGAGAACCCGGAGGAAAAACCCACGAACATGGAAACACCCCAGGGAGAACAATCCCTGGTGCTGGAAATTCTAAGGGGTGGACATCCATTTTGTTTCATTTCACAGCTGCTTAGTGTTGTTGAAATCAAGCTGTGGGCAATCCACTGGTGTTCTCACTGTCTTCCGCTTTATCCTCTATTGGGGTCGCGGGGGGGTTCCCCATGCCCATCCAGGGGAGAACGTTTCGGGCGCTGGGCAAACACACCCAGGACAGGACGCCAATCTATCACTGAACACACACTCACTCGACTCTATATGGGGCAATTTGGAGAACTCAATTGACTTGATCCATGTTTTTGGACTGTGGAGGAAACCGGAGAACCCAAAGGAAACCCACGCGGACACGAGGAGAACATGGAAACTCCACCCAGATGGGGATTTGAACCAGGAATCCCTAGTGCTGAGAGGAGAACATGCCAACCACTAAGCCACCGTTCCACCCGGCTTGTATATTATAAACAATCCATCCATCCATTATCTTCCGCTTTATACTATATCAGGTTCCCGGGGTGGGAGGGGGGTTCCCCATGCCCATCCAGGGGAGAACGTTTCAGGCGTTGGGCAAACACACCCAGGACAGGATGCCAATCCATCGCTGGACACACACTCACTCACACAGACACACTCTATATGGGGCAATTTGGAGAATTCAATTGACTTGATCCATGTTTTTGGACTGTGGGAGGAAACCGGAGAACCCAAAGGAAACCCACGCGGACACGAGGAGAACATGGAAACTCCACCCAGATTGGGATTGGAACCGGGAATCCCTAGAGCTGAGAGGAGAACATGCCAACCACTAAGCCACCGTGCCGCCCTAAGAGTTCCACCTAACTTTGACTTCAAAATTGCAGAACATCTCCCAACATGGCTGTGGGGAACCTTGGCGGAATTTGCAATGCAAACTGGTTTGGGGGATTTGCATGAGCAGCCGGGATGAAGCTCTGAATCATATCAGCAGTGTTCACCCAAAGAGTTCTGCAGTTGATTAAAACGCTGAGTACTGCGTATCGGCGGCGCCACCAACATGACAAACTGTACACTCCAACAGAACCACATGTTCCAAAACCACAAATATTTTGCACACTCAGCCAATTACATTTTTTCAGCCGCTGCTCATACGATGCCAGAGGGCAGTGTAACAAATTACAACAAAACCTATCTGTATTACATAGGGGTGGCATGGTGGAGTTTCCATGTTCTCCCCGTGTCCACGTGGGTTTCCTCCGGGTTCTCCGGTTTCCTCCCACAGTCCAAAAACATGGATCAAGTCAATTGAGTTCTCCAAATTGCCCCATATAGAGTGTGTGCCCAGTGATAGATTGGCGTCCTGTCCTGGGTGTATCTGCCCAGCGACCGAGACGTTCTCCCCTGGATGGGCATGGGGAACCCCCCCCCCCACGACCCTAATAGAGGATAAAGCGGAAGATAATGGATGGATGGACAAACAATTACGTGTGGCACGGTGACTTAGTGGTTGGCATGTTCTCCTCTCGGCACTAGGGATTCCTGGTTCGAATCCCCATCTGGCTGGAGTTTCCATGTTCTCCCCGTGTCCACGTGGGTTTCCTCTGGGTTCTCCGGTTTCCTCCCACAGTCCAAAAACATGCATCAAGTCAATAGAGTTCTCCAAAATTGCCCCATATAGAGTGTGTCTGTGTGAGTGAGTGTGTGTCCAGTGATGGATTGGTGCCCTGTCCTGGGTGTATTTGCCCAGCACTCGAAACGTTCTCCCCTGGATGGGCATGGGGAACCCCCCCCCCCCCCCCGAAATAGGTTCCCCCGGGAACCTGATATTGTATAAAGCGGAAGATAATGGATGGATGGTTTATAATATACAAGCCGGGCGGCACGGTGGCTTAGTGGTTGGCATGTTCTCCTCTCAGCGCTAGGGATTCCTGGTTCGAATCCCCATCTGGGTCGAGTTTCCATGTTCTCCTCGTGTCCGCGTTGGGTTTCCGTGTGAGTGAGTGGGATTCCCAGTTCGAATCTCCAAGTTTCTGGGTGGAGTTTCCATGTTTTCTCCCCGTGTCCACGTGAGTTCCTTTGGGTTCTCCGGTTTCCTCCCACAGTCCATAAAAATGGATTTAAGGTAAATTAAATGTTCCAAATTGCCCCATGCATTTGTCTGTGTGAGTGAGTGGGATTCCCGGTTCGAATCCCAATCTGGGTGGAGTTTCCATGTTCTCCCCGTGTCCGCGTGGGTTTCCTCCGGGTTCTCTGTTTTCCTCCCACAGTCCGTAAACATGGATTTAAGGTAAATCAAATGTTCCAAATTGCCCCATGTAGTGTGTGTGTTTGTCTGTGTGAGTGAGTGGGATTCCTGGTTCGAATCCCAATCTGGGTGGAGATTCCATGTTCTCCCCGTGTCCACGTGGGTTTCCTCTGGGCTCTGTTTTCCTCCCACAGTCCATAAACATGGATTTAAAGTAAATTGAATGTTCTAAATTGCCCCATATAGTGTGTGTTTGTCTGTGTGAGTGAGTGGGATTCCCGGTTCAATCTACATCTGGGTGGAGTTTCCATGTTCTCCCCGTGTCCACGTGGGTTCCTTTGGGTTCTCCGGTTTCCTCCCACAGTCCAAAAACATGGATTTAAAGTAAATCGAATGTTCCAAATTGCCCCATGTAGTGTGTGTTTGTCTGTGTGAGTGAGTGGGATTCCCAGTTCGAATCCCAATCTGGGTGGAGATTCCATGTTCTCCCCGTGTCCACGTGGGTTCCTTTGGGTTCTCTGGTTTCCTCCCACAGTCCATAAAAATGGATTTAAGGTCAATTAAATGTTCTAAATTGCCCCATGTAGTGTGTGTTTGTCTGTGTGTGTGAGTGGGATTCCCAGTTCGAATCCCAATCTGGGTGGAGTTTCCTTGTTCTCCCCGTGTCCGCGTGTGTTTCCTCCAGGTTCTCTGTTTTCCTCCCACAGTCCATAAAAATGGATTTAAGGTAAATCGAATGTTCCAAATTGCCCCATGTAGTGTGTGTTTGTCTGTGTGTGTGAGTGGGATTCCCGGTTCGAATCCCAATCTGGGTGGAGTTTCCTTGTTCTCCCCGTGTCCACGTGGGTTCCTTTGGGTTCTCCGGTTTCCTGCCACAGTCCAAAAACATGGATTTAAGGTAAATCGAATGTTCCAAATTGCCCCATGTAGTGTGTGTTTGTCTGTGTGAGTGAGTGGGATTCCCAGTTCGAATCCCAACCTGGGTGGAGTTTCCTTGTTCTCCCCATGTCCTTTGGGTTTCCTCCGGGTTCTCTGTTTTCCTCCCACAGTCCGTAAACATGGATTTAAGGTAAATCAAATGTTCCAAATTGCCCCATGTAGTGTGTGTTTGTCTGTGTGAGTGAGTGGGATTCCCGGTTCGAATCCCAATCTGGGTGGAGTTTCCTTGTTCTCCCCGTGTCCGCGTGGGTTTCCTCCGGGTTCTCCGGTTTCCTCTCACAGTCCAAAAACATGGATCAATTAATTGAGTTCTCTAAAATTGCCCCATATAGAGTGTGTGAGTGTATGAGTGTGTACGGATTGGCGTCCTGTCCTGGGTCTATCTGCCCAGCGCCCGAGACGTTCTCCCCTGGATGGGCATGGGGAACCCCCCCGCGACCCTAATAGAGGATAAAGCGGGAGATAATGAATGAATGAATTAACGTGATCCATGTTTTTGGACTGTGCGAGGAAACCGGAGAACCCGGAGGAAACCCACGCGGACATGAGGAGAACATGGAAACTCCACCCAGATGGGGATTCGAACCGGGAATCCCTAGAGCTGAGAGGAGAACATGCTAACCACTGAGCCGTCCCAGTTTATATTCACATCAGCAGTATTCATCCAAAGAATTCTTCTGTAGCTTTTCAAAGTTCTGTATACTGCATATTGGCGGTTCCTCTTTCTGTCCACACTAATATGACACACCGTACGCTCCAGCAGAACCATGCGTTCCAAAAGCGTTTATGATAATCGAACACAGACCATATTCGAGGCAATATGCCCACGTGAGCAGAGACAGCTTGACTGGTCCCTTATTTTTGGGGCCTGAGGAAGAAAACCTGGCCTGCAGGACATCATTCTTTTCTTTTTTTATTTTTATTTTTATTTTTTTATTAAACCTGTCACGTCTGGTAGCTTTCGGAATCTGAATAGTAATCCGACTGCACTGATGTACCACACATTTTTGCTTTTACGTTCTTACAGGAACAGTTCTACAGATTATTGTTCTACAGATTATTGTAGCCTATTCCTGTTAATTGTGCTTTTATTTGATTGATTTGAATCATTCCGCCAATGCATGACAGGGGGGGCGGCACGGTGGCTTAGTAGTTAGCATGTTCTCCTCTCAGCACTAGGGATTCCCGGTTCGAATCCCCATCTGGGTGGAGTTTCCATGTTCTCCCCGTGTCCACATGGGTTTCCTCCGGGTTCTCCGGTTTCCTCCCACATTCCAGAAACATGGATCAAGTCAATTGAGTTCTCCAAATTGCCCCATATAGAGTGTGTCTGTGTGAGTGAGTGTGTGTCCAGCGATAGATTGGCGTCCTGTCCTGGGTGTATCTGCCCAGCGCCCGAAACGTTCTCCCCTGGACGGTCATGGGGAACCCCCCCCCCCCGCGACCCTAATAGAGGCTAAAGCGGAATATAATGTATGGATATTAAAATCTCGAAAGATATTAAAATACGGCAGCATGGTGGCTTAGTGGTTAGCATGTTCTCCTCTCAGCTCTAGGGATTCCCGGTTCGAATCCCCATCTGGGTGGAGTTTCCATGTCCTCCCCGTGTCCGCGTGGGTTTCCTCCGGTTTCCTCCCACAGTCCAAAAACATGGATCAAGTCAATTGAGTTCTCCAAATTGCCCCATTTAGAGTGTGTTGGTGTGTGTGTCGGGGCGGCACGGTGGCTTAATGGTTATCATGTTCTCCCCGTGTCCGCGTGGGTTTCCTCCGGGTTCTCCGGTTTCCTCCCACAGTCCAAAAACATGGATCAAGTCAATTGAGTTCTCCAAATTGCCCCATATAGAGTGTGTCTGTGTGAGTGAGTGTGTGTCCAGTGATAGATTGGCGCCCTGTCCTGGGTCTATCTGCCCAGCGCCCGAGACGTTCTCCCCTGGTTGGGGGTAATGGATGAAAAATAAAAGTGTGTGTGTGTGTGTGTGTGTGTGTGTGTGTGTGTGTGTGTGTACGCCTATGACGTCAGAGCTCCAGCCTCGCGCGGTGCTTCACGCAGAAGCGGCGGGGTTGGAGCCTCCGTGCTTCTCGATTCCATCTGGCCTATTCCACTCCCAACGCGTTATGGGGGTGTTGGCGTACATTGTACAAAAGCAATACGTACGAATGGCTACACGTCGACGCCGTAAATCGTCGATAAACCTTTAGCGCCCTTAACTACCGCATATTCAGCCATTTAGAACCTCAAATGTGGCGAATTACTCAAATGAGAAGGTGAAGTCGAAAGCCGCCGCCCCCCGCGTTTCCGCCGCGCGGTGCAGGCGCCTTGCCCGGCTGTCTCTCTTTGTCCGGCAGCGACTGTAGGCCGTAACGGTCCCGGCCAAAAATGGCGTCTGAGGATAAATTGTAATTGTAAGTCTCTCTGCCGTTGACTCTCTGCTTCACGGGCGTCGGAACAATGTACCGGGGGGCGGGTGTTCTCGAGCGGTCAACGTGAGCCGCCGACAGCGTGCCGACTTCGAAGCCAGCTCCAGAAAGCTAACGCGGGCTTAGCAATGCCCGCCCGCTGTCCCGCCCGCCGCCGCCGCCGTGGAGCGAACCACGCCAGGAGAGAGAGCCCCCGCCGCGCCGCGCCTTCCGCCGCACCGTGCGAGCCTTCCCCGCTGCCCGCCGCCGGGACGAGGCTTTCCATCTGAGCGCCATCGCACCCGGAGCTCGGCTAACCGATTTAGCGCTAGCTGCACATCTGTAAGCGATCACGGGGAGGGAGGGGGGGAGCAAGCCGCCACTTTCATTCATTAGCCTCCGTCGGAAAGGCTCCCGGGGTCGGGGCCGCTCCATCCAGCCCGGGGCAGGCTCGAACACGCTCGACTCGCGTTGAATGAAAGCGGCTCATTCGGCGACTCCCTTGGCCCCGAGGACGCGAGCGTCCCTTTTCTTTTTTCCCTCGGTGTGAATGGTGACATGGCAGCGAGCCGCCGATCGATTTAATGGCTGCCGAATCTGGGAGACTGCAGGCGGGACAAGGTCAAGGGAAGCGAGGCAAAGGTAGGCAACCCGGCCGCCGGCGCATCTTCTGGGTCCGGGCGGAGTCCACAGCGGTGTCTCCGTGTGTCGTGTGTGTGTGTGTGTCCCCCACCCCAGCTCACCCCCATGTGCTCTGTTTTTCTATGGGGAGCTGGTTGTATGTCCGCCTGTCTGTCCACAGGGTTCGATTCTCGCTTCAGTGTGTCCACTCTCACATCTCTCACATGCTTTCTGCTCGACTCTTGTGTTTGGTTTTGTAAATGTGGGCCACCGATTCGCTCCTTACACTGTAAACACCACAATTTAGTGCCTTTAACAAATTGCTAAATCAAATTATTATTAATATTATTAATAATATTGGCTTAGTGTTCTCTTAGTGTAGCATGTTCTCCTCTCAGCACTAGGGATTCCCGGTTCGAATCCCCATCTGGGTGGAGTTTCCATGTTCTCCCCGTGTCCGTGTGGGTTCCCTCCCGGTTCTCCGGTTTCCTCCCACAGTCCAAAGACATGGAGCAAGTCAATTGAGTTCTCCAAATTGCCCCATATAGAGTGTGTATGTCTGCGTGAGTGAGTGTGTGGCCAGCGATGGATTGCCCCCCTGTCCTGGGTGTATCTGCCCAACGCCCGAAACGTTCTCCCCTGGATGGGGACCCGCGACCCTAATAGAGGATAAAGCGGAAGATAATGAATGAATTAAATTATTATTACTACAATGGGCTAGTGGCTTAGTGGTTAGCATGTTCTCCTCTCAGCACTAAGGATTCCTGGTTCGAATCCCCATCTGGGTGGAGTTTCCATGTTCTCCCCGTGTCCGTGTGGGTTTCCTCCCGGTTCTCCGGTTTCCTCCCACAGTCCAAAGACATGGAGCAAGTCAATTGAGTTCTCCAAATTGCCCCATATAGAGTGTGTATGTCTGCGTGAGTGAGTGTGTGGCCAGCGATATATTGCCCCCCTGTCCTGGGTGTGTCTGCCCAGCGCCCGAAACGTTCTCCCCTGGATGGGGACCCACGACCCTAATAGAGGATAAAGCGGAAGATAATGAATGAATTAAATTATTATTACTACTATGGGCTAGTGGCTTAGTGGTTAGCATGTTCTCCTCTCAGCACTAGGGATTCCCGGTTCGAATCCCCATCTGGGTGGAGTTTCCATGTTCTCCTCGTGTCCGTGTGGGTTTCCTCCCGGTTCTCCGGTTTCTTCCCACAGTCCAAAAACATGGATCAAGACAATTGAGTTCTCCAAATTGCCCCATATAGAGTGTGTCTGTGTGAGTGAGTGTGTGCCCAGTGATAGATTGGCGTCCTGTCCTGGGTGTATCTGCCCAGCGCCCGAAACGTTCTCCCCTGGATGGGCATGGGGAACCCCCCACCGCGACCCTAATAGAGGATAAAGAGGAAGATAATGGATGGATGGATTCTTATTAGTAGTATTAATAGTACTTGTACCACCACGGTGAAGAGAAAATAGCTTATACTAGAACAGAGTGTATACTTTTGTATACAGCACACATTAATGTACTGGGTTTACTAAACCAAATTTGCATTATGACGTCATTTTGGTCGCACATTTCAAGTTTGCACAAGTTCTTTTTCTAAATTTAGATAAACACTTTGCCAACTATATCTATTAAACAGCCTTCCACGTTTCGAAATAAAGTGTTGGACGAAGACCAAAGTAATATTTTTTTTGGTGTAATTTACTCTAATATCTTGAAAAGCATTATATTTTCTGATGATTCCCCATGAGCACTAAGCCAGTATCCTATTGCTTAGCAACCACTTTAAAAATGACTAGATTATGGCTTTAATTTTTTTTAAAAATAATTTAGTTTTAAATAAACACATTTATTATTATTATTATTGTGTTTGTAATCAGTTTATAAAAGCAATAAGGCACTAAAGGTTGGGTATTTTTGTAATTAAATTACAGGTAAGGCGTGAAATAAAGTGTTGGACGAAGGCAAAAGTGGTATTTTGGTGTAATTTACTCTAATATCTTGAAAAGAATTATATTTTCTGTTTTAAAATCATTCAAACATTTTATGTAAGTGAAAAAATATATATTTCTAAAATATTATCATTCATTCATTATCTTCCACTTTATCCTATATTAGGGTCGCGGTGGGGTTCCCCATGCCCATCCAGGGGAGAACGTTTCGGGCGCTGGGCAGATACACCCAGGACAGGACGCCAATCTATCGCTGGGCACACACTCACTCACACAGACACGCACACATACACACTCTATATGGGGCAATTTGGAGAACTCAATTGACTTGATCCATGTTTTTTGGACTGTGGGAGGAAACCGGAGAACCCGGAGGAAACCCACGCACACACGGGGAGAACATGGAAACTTCACTCAGATGGGGACTCGAACCGGGAATCCCTAGTGCTGAGAGGAGAACATGCTAACCACTAAGCCACCGTGCCGCCATAAAATATTAAACTAGTATATTTTATATATTTGAGATATTAAACTAAATATTAAGAAGGTGGTGGTTGCTCAGTGGTCAGATCAGTCGGTGTTAAGATAATAATCTGAGAGTTGGAGGTTCAAACCTTGAGTCTAAAGTCAAAGGTTGTTGTGGGCCCTTAAGCAAAGGCCCTCGACCCTCATTGCTGTATGTGCTGTGTAATTCATGACACTGTACTGACAATCAAAGTGATGTCCTTGTCATTCGCTTTGAATAAAAGTTTCTGCAAAATAATTAGACCTATAAAACGGCTAGTTCTGGTTCTAAAATGTTGGCTGAGCCATTTGTCCAGCCGTGACATTATGGACAATAACGCACACCTCTGAGCGCTTTACATTTGTATCAATGCATGATATACAATACATTATTTTAAATCGCAAAATAATCAGATTAATATAAACAGAGAGTTGATTCCCCATGAGCACTAAGCCAGTATCCTGTTGCTTAGCAACCAATGTTCACTTTAAAAATGACTAGATTCATTCATTCATTCATCCATTATCTTCCACTTTATCCTATATTAGGGTTGCGGAGGGGTTCCCCATGCCCATCCAGGGGAGAACGTCTCGGGCGCTGGGCAGATACACCCAGGACAGGGCGCCAATCTATCACTGGGCACACATTCACTCACACAGACACACTCTATATGGGGCAATTTGGAGAACTCAATTAACTTGATCCATTTTTTTGCACTGTGGGAGGAAAGCGGAGAACCCGGAGGAAACCCACGCGGACACGGGGAGAACATGGAATCTCCACCCAGATGGGGATTCGAACCGGGAATCCCTAGCGCTGAGAGGCACTGGGCAGATACACTGGGCAGATACACAGGGCGCCAATCTATCACTGGGCACACATTCACTCACACAGACACACTCTATATGGGGCAATTTGGAGAACTCAGTTGACATGATCCATGTTTTTGGACTGTGGGAGGAAAGCGGAGAACCTGGAGGAAACCCACGCAGACATGGGGAGAACATGGAAACTCCACCCAGATGGGGATTCGAACCGGGAATCCCTAGTGCTGAGAGGAAAACATGCTAACCACTAACAACATGCTGCAAAATGACTGGATTGTCTTTTTTATTATTTTTTTAAATTATAATTTAGTTTTATATAGACACATTTATTATTATTATTATTATTATTATTATTGTGTGTTTGTAACCAGTTTATAAAAGCAAAAATGCACTCAAGGTTGTGTATTTTTGTAAATAAATCACAGGTAAGAGGTAATAATGCATGCCCTCTCGTACTATCTCTAGTTAGTTACTATCTCTACTAGTTACAATCTCTTAAAGCATGGTGCTCCTGCTCTTGAACCATACTAAGAAGTTATCTGTGATATGTCAGAATGACAGAGATGGATTGTCCCCCTGTCCTGCAACCAATGTTCACATTAAAATCATTCATTGGCACCCTGTCCTGGGATGGATTGGCACCCTGTCCTGGGTGTATCAGCCCAGCGCCCGAAACGTTCTCCCCTGGATGGGCATGGGGAACCCCCCCGTGACCCTAATAGAGGATAAAGCAGAAGATAATGAATGTCAGAATGAGGAATGACCGATGCTGACATAGCGCAATATTTACCCTTTAGAAGGAGTTCAGAGTGGTGCATCCAATAAAGCAATTATGCGCAAGAGGAAGTACATTATTATGAATAAAAAAATTCAGCCCTCGCAAGAATGTGGCAGCATGTCGGTTCAGTCGAGTTAGGATGCAGTATGATGCAGAGAGGATTCACCTCAGTGCTCAGTTACACACATCGTTTCTCTGCTGCCAATATTTTGAAAAAGAACCTGGTGCGTTGATACGAATGTGAAGCGTCAGAGGTGTGCATTATCAATAATAATAATAAGGGACAAATGGCTCAGCCAATCAGATTTAAGGACCGGAACTACCCGTTTTTATAATGCTCAACACTTAAACTCATTCTTCTGATGGCTCGATTGCCTTGTTATTTAATGTTCCCTTATTAGTTTCGTGTGTGTGTGTGTGTGTGTGTGTGTGTGTGTGTGTGTTGCTGGTCCATGGTTGCTGCCTGGATACAGGATGTTGCAATCCACATTTGGACAGCTTTTACATACAGAATCATAAATGTTAGTTATATAGAAATGCGACACCAATCCATATTGAGATTGTGTTTTTTTTTTCTTATTTTCAGTTTGTACTAATGTACTAATAATTTTATATATATATATATATATATATATATATATATATATATATATATATATATATATATATATATATATATATATATATATATCTCCATCCATCTTTATCTTAAGCTTTATCCTCTATTAGGGTCGGGGGGGGTTTCCCCATGCCCATCCAGGGGAGAAATTTTCGGGCGCTGGGCAGATACACCCAGGACAGGACGCCAATCTATTGCTGGGCACACACTCACTCACACACACACTCTATATGGGGCAATTTGGAGAACTTGATCCATGAATGTGCTAACCACTAAACCACTGTGCTGCCATATATATATATATATATATATATGTTTGTTTAATTTTCTGTTTAATTTGTATTTTCTGTTTAATATGTAAATGACACGTCGTCGTATTAAGAAACCTGACTTGTGCTTTGGGTCAGAATGTACACAGACCTTACTGTCGCCCTCGGTCTTATTTCTGTTCCGTTTGTCTCTAGGTTCCCAGATGAAAAGCCCGGAGAAAAAAAAGAGGAAATCTAGCACTCAGGTGAGATTTTTAATAAATGCAGTGGAACTGAACATTAATGTAAAACCAAGATGAAAGAAATCAGCTTACGCTGATATATATATTATAATAATAATAATAATAATAATAATAATAATAATTATTATTATTATTATTACACGTACAAGCCATTATTAGATACAGCTTTTTGTTTCTCCTCTCACCATTTAGATTGACTTTGTAGTTCTACAGTTCCATTCTGTAGTCCATCTGATTCTCTATATACTCTGTCCGTCCCCTTTACTCTGTTCTCTGATGATCAGGACCCTCACAGAGCAGGTATTATTAGGGTGGTGGATGATGGTACGAGTGGATCAGACCTGTATGTTCTGATTGGTGTTCTGTTCTCTGTCTGTGTCTGATCCACTCGTACCAGCACAACACACTCACACAGCACCACCATGTCAGTATCACTGCAGTACTGAGCATCATCCACCACCCTAATACATCCAAACAGATTGGAGAACATATTAAAGGAGACTAACAAAGTATATAGAGAAACAGATGGACTACAGAATGGAACTGTAGAACTACAAAGTCCATCTATATGATCAGCGGAACTTCAAAAGTGTGGTGAACTTAGGTGTACCTAATACAATAGCGTGTGTGTGTGTCCAATTTAAAATAAACTTGGGATTCAAACTGTTCAACTTGTTTTGATTGCATCTAGGGAGCAACGTTCTCCCACCTGTCGGAGTTTGCGCCTCCTCCAACTCCTATGGTAGACCATTTGGTGGCTTCCAACCCGTTTGATGATGACTTTGGCCCTCTTTCCCGTCCTGCTGGAGCAGGGGGTCCTGGAGGCGCACCTTTTCTGCCAAGCCCAGGAGCAGGTGGAGGAGGTGGAGGTTATGGAGGACCAAGTAGAATGGGAGCTGGGATAGGCTTCATGGGTGGCCCTGGAGGACCTGGAGGTGGCCAGCCCGGACGACGACCACCATTTGGACCTCCAGCACCTAACGCCGGACCACACCATCCACTCGGGTTTGGGGGCATGCCTGGATTTGGGGGTGGTGGAGGAGGCGGGGGCGGTGGAGGAGGCGGTTTTCCTCCAGGGGGACCGTCTCAGTTTAACATGCCGCCCAATTTCAGCCCACCAATGCACCCTGGACAGGGATTTAACCCCATGCTGTCTCCTGGGGGAATGGGTGGTGGTCCTGGAGTCGGTGGGCCTCCTCATCCACGTTTCGCAATGCAGCAGCCTCAGCATGGACAAGGCGGTCACCCCTTCAACAGCCCTCAGATGCCCGGGGGTCCACGTGGGCCCTCACATGGACCGATGAATCCAATGAGTGGCATGCCGACTGGTATGAATATGATGGGTGGTATGGGAGGTGGAATGGGTGGGGGTAATATGGTGGGTGGACATCCTGGGATACCACAACAGGGACCGTTTCCTCCATCGCAGGACGGCCCGTATCCTGGACCCGGTACTCCTGGCAGCGAGGAAGGCAAAAACTTTGTTGGTGGACCCGTGGGGGGTCCGCCAGGTCCCCCTCAACAGCCGCCAAACCTCAACCCTTCTGGCCCACCGTCCAACAATGCCACCCCAGGTCCTTCCCCAGCTTCTGGACCTCCTCAGCCTGGGGGAGGGTTCCCGGGCCTCCCAGATGTTCAGCAGTCAACACCTAATACGCCAGGGCAGCCTTCATCTGCTCCTCCACCCAACCCTAATTCCTCGCCCACCGGTCCACTGAACGGCCCTCAACCTCAACAAGGCCCACCCAATCAGCACGCACCCATTAACTCTGCAGGCGGTCCTGCACCCAACACTCCATCAGGCCAGCAGCAACAAACGCCACCCAACTCCAACCCAGGCTCCGCCCCTTACAATCAGCAGAACAACACTCCCGGCGGGGGCCCGATGCCGAACCAGCCGCCCAACGCCAATCAGAACAACATGAACAACTCTGGCACCAGCAACCCCAACCCTTCTTCCAACTCGACCTCCACGCCAAGCACGCAGTCTCCGCCCCCCACCGGCCAACCTCCGTCCTCCGTCGGCCCGGGCCCCGGGCCGCCCAAACTTGGAAGTGGCATGGTCTTCCACTGTGGCTTCTGCATGTCCGAGGTCCACGACGACCAGGAGGCCATCCTCTGCGAGGCATCGTGCCAGCGCTGGTTCCACAGAGACTGCTCGGGCCTCACAGAGCCGGCGTACGGCCTCCTGACCAGGGAGAGCGCCGCCGTGTGGGCCTGCGATTTCTGCCTCAAGACCAAGGATATCCAGGCCGTGTACGTACGCCAGAGCCTCGGACAGCTGGTGGCCGCCAACGAGGGCTGAGACGTCAACGCGCGAGTGACCGATTGTTGAGTTTCGAACCGGGGGCAGGGCTCGGGATTGGGAAGATTGGGAAGTGGTGTAGGGTCAGCGACTTTGGCGTTCTTGAAAAGCGAGCACTTTCAGGGTCCCGTATTTTCTCGAACGCTCTAACGAACAGTATTTATAGCGTACTACTATCGACGATTGTCGTAAAGTCAGCCAGTTCCGTCAGTACTGACATCACGGCCAAAGTTGAACAATATGGACTTACCTTAACCCGAACTCGAGGTGTCGATTGGTGTGTTCTTTAATCCCCACCATGGTTGCTAGGCAAAGGACCCCCACTTTCCTCCTTCCCAACTCTCGGAAACCGATCAAGAAAACAGCCCGTTTCCCAGCGAAGCACTGACAACTCACTACCTCATGTACTTGACGGTTGGCTGGTACAAACACTAAGCACTGACTGACTGACTGCTGTCGACGCCAGAGCGAGGTCGGTCACGTCACCTCCTCTTTTTTCCAAGGGTCCCTTTTTAAACGTAGCCGAGGCAACGACGTGCATGTACATATCGAACCCCCCCCCCCCCCTTATTTTCCATATTCACCCAGCTGGCAGGTCTCTTTCTTCCTTCCATATCCATATCAAAGATCCCCAGAACCGGAGACTCGACTTCTCCGGTTCCATCAGATGTAAAGTATTGGAGTTGCATGTTAACCGATGCAGTAACGTTCCCTGTTTGTAATGTAAACCTGTTTTTTTTTTTTTTTTTTTATTATTATTGTTATTTTTTTTATTATAGGCCTCAGGTTGGGCTGTGAAGTAGACCAAATAACAGAACGAAATCAAATATTAGCTTTCATTTCCGTTGCTGAGGGGAAAAAAAAAAAAAAGACTCTTTCTGGTTTCCGCATTTCTGTCCAAGTTGCCTTTTTCTCGCCTTTCTACCATTTTATCGATTCTTTTGGATGGAGGTTTCGCTCGCTCGCTTCAGCGCCCTCTATCGGTCAAGATGGGGCAGTTTCGGTTGGTGAAGAAGTAAACTGAATGTTTCCTTATCTTTCTTGCTTTCTTTCCCTTTTGTAAATGAACTCGGCATTTTTTTTTCTGTTTGTAGGCTATCGTTTCATTAAATATGGGTTCTCACCCAGCAAATCCAGAGTAAAGTCATGTTCTTGTTTTTAAATATGCGCCAGCTCTGCGGGTAGGGATGTGGGTTCTAATCGCAGGTCAAGGGAAGTTTCCACTATGGCCCCTTGAGCAAGACCCTTAACCCTCACTGCCCCAGGGGGGTAAATGTATAATTTATATATTTATATCCATCCATCCAGTATCTACCGCTTTATCCTCTATTAGGGTCGTGGGGGGGTTCCCCATACCCATCCAGGGGAGAACGTTTCTCCTGGGCAGATACACCCAGGACAAGGCGCCAATCTATCGCGGGGCACACACTCACTCACACAGACACACTCTATATGGGGCAATTTGGAGAACTCAATTGACTTGATCCATGTTTTTGGACTGTGGGAGGAAACCGTTGAACCCCCACGAAACCCACACAGTCACGGGGAGAACATGGAAACTCCACCCAGATTGGGATTCGAACCGGGAATCCCTAGCGCTGAGAGGAGAACATGCCAACCACTAAGTCACTGTGCCACCCATATATATAAACATATATATATATATATATAGTTTAATAACCTGCCACATTAACCCTATTTACAATAAGTGCTCATTACATTCTAATACTTCATGTATAAAATTATTTTTGGGGGGGGTTCTATTGGGGGGGGTTTCGATTAGGGTGGCACGGTGGCTTAGTGTTTAGCATGTTCTCCTCTCAGCTCTAGGGATTCACAGTTCGAATCCCAATATGGGTGGAGTTTCCATGTTCTCCCCGTATCCGCATGGGTTTCCTCCGGGTTCTCCGGTTTCCTCCCACAGTCCAAAAACATGGATCAAGTCAATTGAGTTCTCCAAATTGCCCCATATAGAGTGTGTCTGTGTGAGTGAGTGTGTGCCTAGTGATAGATTGGCGTCCTGTCCTGGGTGTATCTGCCCAGCGCCTGAAACGTTCTCCCCTGGATGGGCATGGGGAACCCCCCCATCCCCCGTGACCCTAGTAGAGGATAAAGCGGAAGATGATGGATGGATGGATGGGTTCCCAATGTCAACCAGGTTAGAATGTAAGTGCTTTGGGCGGATACATCCAGGGTAGAGTACCAATCCATTGGTCACATAGAGAAACACACACACTATATAGGGGCAATTTAGTCACCAACTCACCTTGAATTCCATGTTTTAGCACCATGGAAGAACATGGATGGGATCCGTCCATGATTTAATTCACTCATTAAATTTTGTCCAATTCCTCTGATTCTTTGTTAAAAACCTTAAACGTTCTCTGTGGGCTTCGCAGCGACGTCCTGCTGGGCCTCGAGACCTGCCAGTTCAATAGAAATCGAAGGTTCCGCCCATCGGATCAACAATAGATCGTTTGAATGAGTTCAGTCGTGAAAAGTTCCTTTGATCCTCAGAGGAGATGAAAGTGCTTTGAGGTCACTGCTGTGGCGCTCCGGCGTGGTGGTGCATGAGGAGCTGCCGTCACCTTAAAAGAGCACAGAGGAGAAACGGACGTAAGTGAAAATCTTTTCCGTCTCACAGAACCGACCGTACGTTCTAAAATCATGATGTAGATTTCACACAGAGTCATCTCCTAAATGGTTCAATGAATCATCCTGATTGAACAATTTATGTAAATTAATCCATCCATCCATTATCTCCCGCTTTATCCTCTACTAGGGTCACAGTGGGGTTCCCAACGCCAATCCAGGGGAGAACGTTTCGGGCGCTGGGCAGATACACCCAGGACAGGGTGCCAATCTATCACTGGACACACACTCACTCACACACACACTCTATATGGGGCAATTTGGAGAACTCAATTGACCTTGATCCATGTTTTTTGGACTGTGGGAGGAAACCGGAGAACCCGGAGGAAACCCACGCAGACACGGGGAGAACATGGAAACTCCACCCAGATTGGGTTTAGAACCGGGAATCCCTAGCGCTGAGAGGAGAACATGATAAACACTAAGCCACCGTGTTTATAGAGAACCCATCCATTCATCCATTATCTTTGACTTCATCCTATATTAGGGCCGAGAGAGGAAGGGTTCCCAATGTCCATCCAGGGGAGAACGTTTAGGGCGCTGGGCAGATACACCCAGGACAGGACACCAATCTATCACTGGGCACACACTTACTCACACAGACACACTCTATATGGGGCAATTTGGAGAACTCAATTGACTTTATCCATGTTTTTTGGACTGTGGGAGGAAACCGGAGAACCCGGAGGAAACCCATGTGGACACGGGGAGAACATGGAAACTCCACCCAGATTGGGATTCGAACCGGGAATCCCTAATGCTGAGAGGAGAACATGCTAACCACTAAACCACTGTGTTTATTGAGAACTCATCCATTCATTATCTTCCGCTTTATCCTCTATTAGGGTCGCGGAGCGGGGGGGGGGGGTTCCCAATGCCCATCCAGGGGAGAACGTCTCAGGCACTGGGCAGATACACCCAGGACAGGACGCCGATCTATCACTGGACACACACTCACTCACACAGACACACTCTATATGGGGCAATTTGGAAAATCCAATTGACATTGATCCATGTTTTTGGACTGTGGGAGGAAACCGGAGAACCCGGAGGAAACCCATGTGGACACGGGGAGAACATGGAAACTCCACCCAGATTGGGATTCGAACCGGGAATCCCTAGCGCTGAGAGGAGAACATGATAAACACTAAGCCACCGTGTTTATAGAGAACCCATCCATTCATCCATTATCTTTGACTTCATCCTATATTAGGGCCGAGAGAGGAGGGGTTCCCAATGCCCATCCAGGGGAGAACGTTTCAGGCGCTGGGCAGATACACCCAGAACAGGACGCCAATCTATCACTGGGCACACACTCACTCACACACACACACTCTATATGGGGCAATTTGGAGAACTCAATTGACTTGATCCATGTTTTTGGACTGTGGGAGGAAACCGGAGAACCCGGAGGAAACCCACGTGGACACGGATCCCTAGCGCCGAGAGGAGAACATGCTAAACACTAATCCAGCGTGTTTAATGAGAAGTATGTATCACTAACGTCACTGAGGCGGCTGGGCGTCCTGCCTCTGCTACTGCTGAAATTTTCATATAAGATTGACAGCGTCTCGCAGCCAATCACCCGTAGGCTTCGAAACCCGTGTGGCGAATGGAAGCGTGCGGGAGGCGGGACAAGGGGTTGTCCGCGTAGCAAACGCAACAGGTTGTAGTGGAGCGGCGTTATCAGAGGGAACCTCGGTTCAGACGCCCTGCACCGCGGTGTGAAGAAGAAGGACGCGGTTCCAGAGCTTTATGGTGGATAAATAACAGGTTTTAAGGTGAACGGCGTCGGCTGGAGCGGTTCTTTTGTTCGGTAAGTTGCCGCGACGCCTGTGTGTTCACAGCGTGTGACGTAGACAGCGTTTATCTGTCTGTCTCTCAGTGTGTGTGTGTCTGTCTGTCTGTCTGTCTGTCTGTCTGTGTGTGTGGTGTATATGTGTGTGTGTGTGTGTGTGTGTGTGTGTGTATGTGTATGTGTGAGGATGAAGTGGGATGTGATGAGCGAGCACCTGTTGCTTGCAGGTTGCCATGTCGCTGCTTTTCCCTCCGTGAGGAACGCCATGACCTCATCGCTCTCGTGTCTTCACGCGACCCTCGTTTGTTTCCTTAAAGTTCGTTTTTAATGATGATGAACTGATCCGTTAAGCAACACCGACCACCATCATGAAAATAAACGTTTGGAAATGTCTGCGGCACTTCGTTGATAAAGTTGTGTAATTCTGATGGGTCATGTTCTGTGTGGTGGTTGTTGGGTTTAACGGGGACAGGAGGACAGGAGGACAGGGGGACAGGAGGACAGGGGGACAGGAGGACAGGGGGACTGGGGGACATGAGGACAGGGGGACTGGAGGACAGGGGGACAGGGAGGACAGGGGGACAGGAGGACTGGAGGACAGGAGGACAGGGGGACTGGGGGACAGGAGGACAGGGGGACTGGGGGACAGGGGGACAGGGGGACAGGGGGACTGGGGGACAGGGGGACAGGAGGACAGGGGGACAGGGGACAGGGGGGGGGACAGGGGGACAGGAGGACAGGGGGACTGAAGGGGGACATGAGGACAGGGGGACAGGGGGACTGGGGGGACAGGGGACAGGAGGACAGGGGGACAGGAGGACAGGAGGACAGGGGGACTGGGGACACTGGCGAGGCAGAAGGACAGGAGGACAGGGGGACTGGGGGGACTGAGGGGGGGCAGGAGGACAGGGGGGACAGGAGGACATGGAGGACAGGGGGACAGGAGGACAGGGGGGACAGGAGGACAGGGGGACAGGAGGACAGGAGGACAGGGGGACTGGGGGGGACTGGGGGACAGGAGGACAGGGGGACTGGGGGACAGGGGGACAGGAGGACAGGAGGACAGGGGGACTGGGGGACAGGAGGACAGGAGGACAGGGGGGCAGGAGGACAGGACAGGGGGACAGGAGGACATGGAGGACAGGGGGACAGGAGGACAGGGGGACAGGAGGACAGGGGGACAGGAGGACAGGGGGACAGGGGGACTGGGGGACAGGGGGACAGGGGGACAGGAGGACAGGAGGAAGTGTGTCTCGCTTGGCGGAAGGTTTCTGTTTGTTAAAGTGAGCTTTGTGAAATGAGACAGGTCCCGTCACCGATACTCACCTGCAGATGACGCAATCAGCCCCGTAATCGTTCCGGTCTGATTATCAGTTCTCTCTGTCTCGCTCTCTGTCTCGCTCTCTGTCTCGTTCTCTGTCTCGTTCTCTGTCTCGCTCTCTCTGTCTCGCTCTCTCTGTCTCGCTCTCTCTGTCTCGCTCTCTGTCTCGCTCTCTGTCTCGCTCTCTCTGTCTCGCTCTCTCTGTCTCGCTCTCTCTGTCTCGCTCTCTCTGTCTCGCTCTCTCTGTCTCGCTCTCTGTCTCGCTCTCTGTCTCGCTCTCTGTCTCGCTCTCTGTCTCGCTCTCTGTCTCGCTCTCTGTCTCGCTCTCTGTCTCGCTCTCTGTCTCGCTCTCTGTCTCGCTCTCTGTCTCGCTCTCTGTCTCGTTCTCTCTGTCTCGTTCTCTCTGTCTCGCTCTCTCTGTCTCGCTCTCTCTGTCTCGCTCTCTGTCTTGCTCTCTGTCTCGCTCTCTGTCTCGCTCTCTGTCTCGCTCTCTGTCTCGCTCTCTGTCTTGCTCTCTGTCTCGCTCTCTGTCTCGCTCTCGCCTGATTATCAGTTCTCTGTGTCTCGCTCTCTGTCTCAATCATATGAAGTACCACTGCCCTCTGAGTCCCACTGCCCTCTGAGTCCCACTGAACTTGGAGTACCACTGCCCTCTGTGTACCACTGCCCTCTGAGTCCCACTGTCGCTGTGTACCGCTGAACTTGGAGTCCCACTGCCCTCTGAGTCCCACTGCCCTCTGAGTCCCACTGCCCTCTGTGTCCCGCTGCCCTCTGTGTCCCGCTGCCCTCTGTGTCCCGCTGCCCTCTGAGTCCCGCTGCCCTCTGAGTCCCGCTGCCCTCTGAGTCCCGCTGCCCTCTGAGTCCCGCTGCCCTCTGAGTCCCGCTGCCCTCTGAGTCCCGCTGCCCTCTGAGTCCCGCTGCCCTCTGAGTCCCGCTGCCCTCTGAGTCCCGCTGCCCTCTGTGTCCCACTGCCCTCTGTGTACCACTGCCCTCTGTGTACCACTGCCCTCTGTGTCCCACTGCCCTCTGTGTCCCACTGCCCTCTGTGTCCCACTGCCCTCTGTGTCCCACTGCCCTCTGTGTCCCACTGCCCTCTGTGTCCCACTGCCCTCGGAGTCCCACTGCCCTCGGAGTCCCACTGCCCTCTGTGTCCCACTGCCCTCTGTGTCCCACTGCCCTCTGTGTCCCACTGCCCTCGGTGTCCCACTGCCCTCGGTGTCCCACTGCCCTCGGTGTCCCACTGCCCTCGGAGTCCCACTGCCCTCGGAGTCCCACTGCCCTCGGTGTCCCACTGCCCTCGGAGTCCCACTGCCCTCGGAGTCCCACTGCCCTCGGAGTCCCACTGCCCTCGGAGTCCCACTGCCCTCTGAGTCCCACTGCCCTCTGAGTCCCACTGCCCTCTGAGTCCCACTGTCGCTGTGTACTACTGCCCTCTGAGTCCCACTGCCCTCTGAGTCCCACTGACCTTTGATGGACAGTGTACATGTTGTGTATGGTGTACGTGTTGCACTTGTATTTGCCCTCTGAGTCCCACTGCCCTCTGAGTCCCACTGCCCTCTGAGTCCCACTGCCCTCTGTGTACCACTGAACTTGGAGTACCCCTGCCGTCTGCGTACCCCTGCCCCCTGAGTACCACTGACCTTTGATGGACGGTGTACATGTTGTGTATGGTGTAAGTGTACATGTTGCACTTGTATTTGCCCTACTGAACTTGGAGTACCACTGCCCTCTGCGTACCACTGCCCTCTGAGTACCACTGACCTTTGATGGAAGGTCTACATGTTGTGTACGGTGTAAGTGTACATGTTGCACTTGTACTTGCCCTCTTAGTACCACTGCCAGTCTGTGTACCACTGCCCTCTGAGTACTACTGAACTTGGAGTATCCCTGCCCTCTGAGTACCCTGCCCTCTGAGTACCACTGACCTTTGATGGACGGTGTAGATGTTGTGTACGGTGTAAGTGTACGTGTTGCACTTGTACTTGCCCTCTTAGTACCACTGCCAGTTTGTGTACCACTGCCCTCTGAGTACTACTGACCTTTGATGGACGGTGTACATGTTGTGTACGTGTTGCACTTGTACTTGCCCTCTGAGTACCCCTGCCAGTCTGTGTACCATTGCCCTCTGAGTACCACTGACCTTTAATGGACGGTGCTCGACGGTGTGGTTAAACGTACGTGTTGCAGTTGTACGTGAGTTGTTTGAATTCGGGGGTCAACAGTCATAATGCAGGGGCTGGTAGCTTAGCAGTAAGGGTGTTTGGTCCGATATAGTTACCAATGGGGGGTCTTTAAGCCAGGCCCTTAACCCCTATTGCTCCATGGGGATCTGAATCATGGCTGACCCTGTGTTCTGACCCCAGCACCAGGTTGGGATTCCTGTAGGTCACTTTGGATAAAATGTAAAGTGATGTGAATGTGATGTGAGCTTTGATGTTGTAAAGCAGTGATTCTCCCCCCCCCCCCCCCCCCGAGAAGAAGAAGAACTTTTTGCCCCCCCCCCCCCAAAAGTGTGATTTGTCTATAAGTTTGTTCTAAGTGCACCTCGTTTATAACAATGTGTCCTTATTAACAATAGAGAAAATAAAAAAGAAAGAAATATAGATCGACTTAGAACCAAGAATCATTTGATTAACTTTGTTTTTTAGTTTGTAACAGAAACGAATGAAATCCTTATTTAAACCAGAAACATTTTTGAACTGACTGCATTTGATACTGAAAAATGAAATGAAATAAAATCAATAAATAATAATAAATTCTAATTCATCAGCAGCATTCATTCAGGAGCACAATTTATTATTAACATTTTAACCTTCAAAACTAAATTAATACAACAATTTGTGCTGTTTTATTTATTTATTTTGTGCTGTTTTTATTTATTTTTATATCAAAATGAGGAGGTCAGAACTGTAATGTCTACAACGCGTCCGTTTTGCAGCACAGCTTTTTTTTTATTTATATATTTTTTTAATCAAAATGTGGAGTTCAGAACTAATGTCTCCAACGCGCCCGTTCTGCAGCACAGCTTTTCTGGAGCAGTTTTCATAAAGCGGGATGATTGCTGGTTCTACGCGTCACGTTTACGATTAAAAACTCAAGCGGTTATCAGTGTGATTGGGGTGAAATATCTTTAAGTGACGCCTTCATTTATTTGGCTTCACGCTGTCCACTGCCAACATTTAAAGACACAGAAGACACGCCGGTCTTTCTTTGTCTCCCACCTCAGTTACAGTGAAGTTACAGTTACAGTGAAGTTACAGTTACAGTGAAGTTACAGTTACAGTAACGTTACAGTGAAGTTACAGTGAAGTTAGTTACAGTGAAGTTACAGTGAAGTTAGTTACAGTGAAGTTACAGTTACAGTGAAGTTACAGTTACAGTTACAGTGACGTTACAGTGAAGTTAGTTACAGTGAAGTTACAGTTACAGTGAAGTTACAGTGAAGTTACAGTGAAGTTACAGTTACAGTGAAGTTACAGTTACAGTGACGTTACAGTGACGTTACAGTGAAGTTACAGTTACAGTGAAGTTACAGTGAAGTTACAGTGAGGTTACAGTTACAGTGACGTTACAGTTACAGTGACGTTAGTTACAGTAAAGTTACAGTGAAGTTACAGTGAAGTTACAGTTACAGTGAAGTTACAGTGAAGTTACAGTTACAGTGAAGTTACAGTTACAGTGACGTTACAGTTACAGTGACGTTACAGTGAAGTTACAGTTACAGTGAAGTTAGTTACAGTGAAGGTATTTACAGTGACGTTACAGTGACGTTACAGTTACAGTGACGTTACAGTGACAGTGAAGTTACAGTGACAGTGAAGTTACAGTTACAGTGACATCACAGTGAAGTTACAGTCACAGTGAAGTTACAGTTACAGTGATGTTACAGTGAAGTTACAGTTACAATGAAGTAAGTTACAGTGAAGTTACAGTTACAGTGAAGTTACAGTTACGTTATAGTGAAGTTACAGTGAAGTTACAGTGAAGACAAGCGTTACATTCACTTCGACCTCGTTTTAACTTTCGGTTGACTTTTGTTGCTCTCATTATCTTCGTATTATCTTATCTCTCTCCGCCTTTCTCTCCTCGTCTCTGTTAAATATTTCTCCATGTTGTCTCTTTAGGGTTTGTTCAGTTCACTTAATATCACTTGCTCTGTGATGTGCCCCCCCCCCAGGCACCGCACTGCACCCCCCCCAGGGGGGCGCGCCCCACTATTTGAGAAGCACTGTTGTAAACTGATGTTGACCGACAAACTACATCCAGAGCTATAAAGACCACAGAGCGCTGTTAATAATACAACCGAGGTCACTAACAGGCGTCCTGACACTTCGGACCCAAACCGATAAACTTTCACTGTTTATTTTAAAGGTGGCACGGTGGCTTAGTGGTTAGTATGTTCTCCTCTCAGCTCTAGGGATTCCCGGTTCGAATCCCAATCTGGGTGGAGTTTCCATGTTCTCCCCGTGTCCGTGTGGGTTTCCTCCCACAGTCCAAAAAACATGGATCAAGGTCAATTGAATTTTCCAAATTGCCCCATATAGAGTGTGTTTGTGTGAGTGTGTGTTCAGTGATAGATTGGCGTCCTGTCCTGGGTGTATCTGCCCAGCGCTTGAAACATTCTCCCCTGGTAGAGCAGTGGAAGATAATGGGCATGGGCAATCCAGGGGAGAACGTTTCGGGCGCTGGACAGACACACCCAGAACAGGGGGGCAATCTATCGCTGGGCACACACTCAGTCACACAGACACACTCTATATGGGGCAATTTGGAGAACTCAATTGACCTTGATCCATGTTTTTGGACTGTGGGAGGAAACCGGAGAACCCGGAGGAAACCCTCACGGACACGGGGAGAACATGGAAACTCCACCCAGATGGGGATTCGAACCGGGAATCCCTAGCGCTGAGAGGAGAACATGCTAACCACTAAGCCACCCATATTATAAACCATTAATTAAAAAAAAGGTCTCAGACATTTCTATCCATCTGTTATCATCTGCTTAATCCTACACAAGGGTGATGGAGGGGTTCCCCATTCTGATCCAGTGGGGAACGCTGTGCAGATACACTCATGATATCTACCCAGCCCCTGAAATGTTGCCCCTTGATGGTCATGGGAACCCCCCCCCACGACCCTAGTAGAGGCTTAAGTGGAAGATAACGAATAGGGGTGAGCTGCAATATTCGCTGATTCGACGATTCGATTCGTAGAACCGTAGTCGACTATGAACCTCATAGTCGAATGTACCATTTTGACCACATGGGGGCGCCCATGGCTGCTGCTGAGCATTAGTTTTTACATGAAATGTCTTTGTTTTCGTTATATATATAGCCTTTTGTCAAATAAAATCATCCTAATTTCTAGAAAAACAAAAAAAAAAAAAAAAACAAAAAAAAGGTTTTCTTTTGTTAGAAAAACAAGTAAAATATAAAAAAAAAAATCTTTTTTAAAAACCACGCTTATAGCGCCATCTTATGGTGAAATTGTAACTGATTCGACTATCAGTCGACTATAGGGAAAATCTGACGAATCAGATTCGACTACGAAAAATCCTTAGTTGAAGACACCCCTAATAACGAATGAACAAATAAATAAACGTTGTAAACATCTGGAATCATGTTCTCTGCACATCCCTGTTGACCGTCTTTGTTCCGCTGACCTCTCTGCGCCCCGGGAGCGGTGTGTACGCTGTGTGTGTGTGTACGGAGGGGGGGGGGGGTCAGTCGGCGCTCGGCGGTTCCGTCCAGTGGCATTCCTGCTAACGATATCTCAAGCAGAGGAGCAAAGCCAGCTTAAGGTTCTAGCTTAAGGTTCCAGCTTAAGGTTTAGAGAGCCGATGGCTGGGAACAGGTAAAGAAATACTAACCCGCCAATTAAAAGGCAACATGACCTGATGTTTACACACATTCCTGAATAGATCGGGATCATGTGACTCAGTACCGCTTCCTAATAGAGGCCACGAGCTCCGCAAAAGAACTACAATTCAGAACAAAGAGCCGATTCAGATCCACGGCTCCTGAAAACAGCTGCGCGTCACGTTCCTCTTTTTTTGCAAGTTATCTAATTAATTTGCATGGTTGCCACGGCGCCCTTTATCACGATCAGCATCATCAGCATCGAGGATGACGTTCTGTTTGCATGAGGATTGTAGGTTTCGGTCGATCTGTCGAATTACAATCACATACTAAATATTTCATAAATATATTTGTTATAACATGGGTGGCACGCTGGCTTAGTGGTTGGCATGTTCTCCTCTCAGCGCTCACGATTCCCGGTTCGAAGTTTCATGTTCTCCCCGTGTCCGTGTGGGTTTCCTCCGGGTTCTCCGGTTTCCTCCCACAGTCCAAAAACATGGATCAAGTCAATTAAATTCTCCAAATTGCCCCATATAGAGTGTGTCTGTGTGAGTGAGTGTGTGCCCAGCGATGGATTGGTGTCCTGTCCTGGGTCTATCTGCCCAGCGCCCGAAACGTTCTCCCCTGGATGGGCATGGGGAACCCCACCCCGACCCTGATGGAGGATAATGGATTGATGGATATTTGTTATTACAAAGCAAGGGGTGGCTTAGTGGTTAGCATGTTCTCCTCTCAGCACTCATGATTCCTGGTTCGAATCCCAATCTGGGTGGAGTTTCCATGTTCTCCCCGTGTCCACGTGGGTTTCCTCCGGGTTCTCCGGTTTCCTCCCACAGTCCGTAACATGGATCAAGTCAATTGAGTTCTCCAAATTGCCCCATATAGAGTGTGTCTGTGTGAGTGTGTGCCCAGCGATAGATAGAACGTTCTTCCCTGGATGGGCATGGGGAACCCACCCCCCCCCCCCGCGACCCTAATATAGGATAAAGTGGAAGATAATGGATGGATGGACGGATATTTGTTATATCAAAGCAAGGGGCGGCACGGTGGCCTAGTGGTTGGCATGTTCTCCTCTCAGCGTTAGGGATTCCCGGTTCGAATCCCCATCTGGGTGGAGTTTCCATGTTCTCCCCGTGTCCACGTGGGTTTCCCCCCCCCCGCGACCCTAATATAGGATAAAGTGGAAGATAATGGATGGATGGACGGATATTTGTTATAACAAAGCAAGGGGCGGCACGGTGGCCTAGTGGTTAGCATGTTCTCCTCTCAGCGTTCATGATTCCCGGTTCGAAGTTTCATGTTCTCCCTGTGTCCACGTGGGGTTCCTCCGGGTTCTCCGGTTTCCTCCCACAGTCCAAAAACATGGATCAATTCAATTGAGTTCTCCAAATTGCCCCATATAGAGTGTGTCTGTGTGAGTGAGTGTGTGTCCAGTGATAGATGGGCGCCCTGTTCTGGGTGTATCTGCCCAGCGTCCGAAACGTTCTCCACTGGATGGGCATGGGGAACCCCACCGCGACCCTAGTAGAGGATAAAGGGGAAGATAATGGATGGATGGATATTTGTTATAACAAAGCAAGGGGCGGCACGGTGTCTTAATGGTTGGCATGTTCTCCTCTCAGCACTAGGGATTCCCGGTTCGAATCCCCATCTGGGTGGAGTTTCCATGTTCTCCCCGTGTCCACGTGGGGTTCCTCCGGGTTTTCCGGTTTCCTCCCAAAGTCCAAAAACATGGATCAAGTCAATTGAGTTCTCCAAATTGCCCCATATAGAGTGTGTCTGGTGTGTCAGTGTGTGTCCAGGGATAGATTGGCACCCTGTCCTAGGTGTATCTGCCCAGCGCCCGAAACGTTCTCCACTGGATGGGCATGGGGAACCCCCCCCCCCACCACAACCCTAATAGAGGATAAAGCGGAAGATAATGGATGGATAACAAAGCAATATAAAGAATATAGTTACAGGGCAAAGTGGATTATAAAAAAGCCATTATGTTCTGAGTTTGAGGAACTGTTGTAGTAGAACGTGCTTTATCTTCTTGAAACCTTTTTTTTTTTTTTTTTTTTTTTCTCAACCTGTGGAGCGACATATCCGAAACAGGAATGTCTGGAATCCTGTGTTTTCATGACAATGGCTCTGATCTCCTCTGAAAGGCGGATCGGTGGTGGTGCCTCACAGTGAGCGCCTGGAACAGCTCAACCCTGCACCCCCTCCCTGCACTTATTAATTAATAACCAAGGCCTTATTGATTACTAAGCCTTCACTAAGTTTTTCGGTAAACAGTTTGTCTCTATGGCAACCACAGTGAATGGCACTGTTCCATTCAAGGTCACTATCCAGAACGTTTGTTATGGTAAATTAGTGGCGTTCTTTTAGCAAAGTCGAATCTCGATCTGGGGGGGCGGCACGGTGGCTTAGTGGTTGGCATGTTCTCCTCTCAGCACTAGGGATTCCCAGTTTGAATCCCAATATGGGTGGAGTTTCCATGTTCTCCCCGAGTTCCTCCGGGTTCTCCGGTTTCCTCCCACAGTCCAAAAATATGGATCAAGGTCATTTGAATGCTCCAAATTGTTATTAATATATTTTTTATTAGTTATTAATTATTAATATATATATAGCTTAGTGGTTAGCACGTTCGCCTCTCAGTGCTAGGGATTCCCGGTTCGAATCCCTATCTGGGTGGAGTTTCCATGTTCTCCCCGTGTCCGCGTGGGTTTCCTCCGGGTTCTCCGGTTTCCTCCCACAGTCCAAAAACATGGATCAAGTCAATTGAATTCTCAAAAATTGCCCCATATAGAGTGTGTTTGTGTGAGTGAGTGTGTGCCCAGCGATGGATTGGCGCCCTGTCCTGGGTGTATCTGCCCAGTGCCCGAGACGTTCTCCCCTGGATGGGCATGGGGAACCCCACCGTGACCCTAATAGAGGATAAAGCGGGAGATAATGAATGAATGAATGAATGAATGAATGAATGAATAAAAAAAAAAAAAAAAAAAAAATTAAATAAAAAAATAAATAATAAAAAACCTAAAAATAATAATACCATAAATAATAAGAAAAACGAGTACACTGATTTTAAATACAACTTAAACAAATAAAAATAGTTAATCAAAACAAAATCACAAGTCCATATTATTGTCCTTTGACATAATCCAATATTGGTTTCCAGGTTTGGTTGGTAGAGTTTGGACAACCAGTGTTTGAATTAAGCAGCATGGGGCAATTTCCAATAGAGAATAATTATTTTTTTTGCCACAACCATACCGGCCATTACTACTTGCTGAATGGAATATGGGAGCGTGGCCACTGCTGTAGAATATCCCCAAACGACTCTAACAGCGTCGAATTTAAATTGTATTTTAAGAGCTTTTGAGAGCCAATTAAATGTTTGACCGAAATTCTTGAATAATAGGGCAAAATAAAAATGTGTGTGCCAGAGAACCATCCTCAATTTTACATCTCTGACAAAGTGGAGATACAGAATCGTAAATCTTATGTAATTTTACCTTTGAATAATGGAGTCTATGTATTACCTTAAATTGAATTAATTTAAATTAAATCGGGAGCTAGTTGAATCGCAACTTTACATTAAACGCCCCGTTTACGCCAATGTCCAGCGGTCGGAGTTATTTATTTAATCCTCCCGGAATGACGGCGAGCTCCGAATTCATTTTCGGTCGCACAACAATACTTAATAATTAATTAATAATAATTAGGTCATTTATTGGACGCTTTTATCCAAAGCGACTTCCAAGGTGAACACAGGGTTAATCACAACATCCCTGGAGCAATGAGGGTTAAGGGTCTTGCTCAAGGACCCACATTGGTAACTTCAGTGGACCTGGGATTTGAACCCCCAACCTTCAGATTGATAGCCCAACGCCCTGACCACTGAGCTACCGTGCCCCTACTTCTAATTCTATAATACTTTTATAGAATTTGGAACTATAAGGCGCACCGGATTATAAGGCGCACGTCCGATTTCTGGGAAATTTTTAGGCGCCTTATAGTCCGGAAAATACGGTAATTGATTTGAATCTTGTCTTTACAGGCAGCCACAATGAGCACCCTTTCCGCAGACCGAAAATCGCCCGTGGACTACGGTGTTCAGATTCGCTTCATTAACGATTTGGATGACACCGGTGGAGGTTATTTGGAGAGGAGCCGGACCACTGGAGGGGCAGTCGCCGCAGGGGGTATTAATCCTTCCTCCTCAAAGTATGGAGTGGCAGTAAGGGTCCAGGGCATTTCTGGACATCCCTATGTGTTTCTAAAGGACGGGGGGAACGGCGACTCGTATGGGGTCCAATTAAAACCCCAAGCCCAGTCCCCAAACCATGGCTTTGCTTCCCCAGTGAGCAATGTGACTCAAGCGAATGAGAAATCAACGCCCCCCGTGAACCCCTACGCCTCCCCTGGGCTGGCAAGTACACCAGAGGAGGAGGTGGTTGGATTTGGGAACCTTTTGAGAAGACCTCCGGGTGACGGACAGGCAGGGAATCAGGGAGACGGTGAAGGGAGGCCGGCGAAGCGTCCCGTTTCTGCTCCTCCACTGAGGAGCTTCGAGATGAAGGACTTCAGCGGTTTGAACGAGGCCGGTCTCCGGCCCGTGCGGCAGCCCGCCGGACCTCCGGCTGAAGAACCCCGGCCAGCCGCCGCCGCTGAGGACCAGCCTGGTGAAGCCATCGACACCAAATCATTGGCTCCCATCAACAAACTCATCAGCAAGTTCAACAACGACGGCACCGCCAGCATCCCAAGCCGCACCAGGGGGCGCTCCGGAGCTCGCACGCGACTGCAGTTCGAGGAACGGATGCGGTCTCGCAGCTTGGACGCGCGCAAAGAGTCGGAGGAGGAGGAGTCTCCGCCCTCGCCGACTGTAAACCCGTATGCTTCTACGGTCAGCTCCTCGGTCAGCACGTCGGAGCCCGCGACCTCCAGCAGCCTTGAACGAAGTTCTCCATCCATCGCCAAGGTCCCTGCGGTCACTGCGGTCACTGCGGCGAAGCCACCTACATTTAATGAGGTGCCAAAAATTGTAATTGCCGAAGAAGAACCTCCAGAGCTGAGTAAATCGGTAAAGAGATCTTTAGAACCTTTTGCATTTGAAATCAAATGTATTTAAATTCATCCATCCATTATCTTCCACTTTATCCTCTATTAGGGTCACGGGGGGGAGGGGGGGTTCCCCATGCCCATCCAGGGGAGAACGTTTCGGGTGCTGGGCAGATACACCCAGGACAGGGCGCCAATCTATCACTGGGCACACACTCACACACACAGACACACTCTATATGGGGCAATTTGGAGAACTCAATTAACTTGATCCATGTTTTTGGACTGTGGGAGGAAACCGGAGAACCCGGAGGAAACCCACACAGACACGGGGAGAACATGGATGAAACTCCACCCAGATTGGGATTTGAACCGGGAATCCCTAGTGCTGACAGGAGAACATGCCAACCACTAAGCTACCGTGCCGCCTTGTATTTAAATAGATTATATTTTATTATATACAGTGGAACATCGGCGGCATGGTGGCTTAGTGGTTGGCATGTTCTCCTCTCGGCACTAGGGATTCCCGATTCAAATCCCCATCTGGGTGGAGTTTCCATGTTCTCCCCTTGTCCGCGTGGGTTTCCTCCAGGTTCTCTGGTTTCCTCCCACAGTCCATAAACATGGATCAAGGTCAATTGAATTCTTCAAATTGCCCCATATAGAGTGTGTCTGTGTGAGTGAGTGTGTGTCCAGTGATAGATTGGTACCCTGTCCTGGGTGTATCTGCCCAGCGCCCAAAACGTTCTCCTCTGGATGGGCATGGGGAACCCCCCCCATGACCCTAGTCGTAGAGGATAGAGTGGAAGATAAGGGATGGATATATACAGTGGAACCTAGGCGGTATGGTGGTTTGCATGTTCTCCTCTCAGAGTTTGGATTCCCAGTTCGAATCCCAATCTGGGTGGAGTTTCCATGTTCTCCCCGTGTTCGCGTGGGTTCCTCCGGGTTCTCCGGTTTCCTCCCACAGTCCAAAAATATGGATCAAGTCAATTGAATTCTCCAAATTGCCCCATATAGAGTGTGTCTGTGTGAGTGAGTGGGTGCCCAGCGATAGATTGGCGCCCTGTCCTGGGTGTATCCGAAACGTTCTCCACTGCATGGGCACGGGGAACCCTCCTCCCGCGACCCTAATAGAGGGTCGCGGGAGGAGGGTTTATCCTCTATTAGGGTCGCGGGAGGAGGGTTCCCCATGCCCATGCAGGGGAGAACGTTTCGGATACACCCAGGACAGGGCGCCAATCTATCGCTGGGCACCCACTCACTCACACAGACACACTCTATATGGGGCAATTTGGAGAATTCAATTGACTTGATCCATGTTTTTGGACTGTGGGAGGAAACCGGAGAACCCGGAGGAAACCCACGTGGACACGGGGAGAACATGGAAACTCGAAATGGAAATTCGAACCGGGAATCTCTAGCGCTGAGAGGAGAACGTGCTAACCACTAAGCCACCGTGCCGCCAAACGCAACTAGAAATATTAAAATATCAGAACCTTGTATACGTTTAAACTCTTAGGTGACGCCAGATCTTCTAAAAAGCCAAAGTCCACGTACTGAGGTGCAGAACGGAGACGAGAGTGAAGATCAACAAGCCATCTACGACATCCTCAGAGAAGGGTGAGCTGACTGTACATTAAATCAGGGGTGAACAGCGACGGCTTGCTCATCTAAACGCATCGTTCCTCTGCGCGCAGGTCCGTCGAGAGCGAGGCGTCCCTGAGACGGAAAGCAAGTTTCCTTCATGAGAAGTTCGGTGGGCTGAAGGTGAGGATGCTCTAATTGAAGCGCTGTGTGTGCTTCTGTGCTTGGTGGACATTTCCACGTCTGCATATTCATATGCGCAGCTCACCGTTTGCTCTGGAGCATTTGTATGAGGATCGTTCTCCAGCGGTAGCCCGGCAACAGTTGCCCCACGAGGGAAAGCTGATTAGGTGCTCAGGGTTCCCATTGTTGGAGGTGCAGCAGTAATTGAGCAGGAACGGCGTTGCAGTGCAGGCTCTTTATTAATGTTGGGGCTCTTCGGTGTCAGTGGTACAATATTAATGAGTCTGTGAAACCAGACCTCGTTTATTCAACAGCTGAGGGCTTTCGTTATCTTAACCGGGAGAGGTGGGCAGATACACCCCGGACAGGGTGCTAATCCATTGTTGAGCACACACACACACTATATAGGGGCAATTTAGAGCAGCCAGTTTAACTTCAATCTGAGTTTTTAGTTTAAGTCCAAAAGTCCCACATGCACACGGGTGGAAAATGGAAACCCAGATTGAGATTATAACCGGGATCACCAGCGTTAAGAGGTAGATGTGCTTACCCTTACACCACCATGTTGCTCCTATTTATAACATATACTTTGTGTGTGTGTTTTTATTTATATATATATATATATATCCAGACTGTAGTCTCTCTCTCTCTCTCTCTCTCTCTCTCTCTCTCTCTCTCTCTCTCTCTCTCTCTCTCTCTCTCTCTCTCTCTCTCTCTATATATATATATCTGTGTGTGTATTAGGGGTGAGCTGCAGTATTCGCTGATTCGACGATTCGATTCGGAGAACCGTAGTCAACTATGAACCTCATAGTCGAATGAACCATTTTGACCACATGGGGGCGCCCCATGAAATGTCTTTGTTTTCGTTATATATATAGACTTTTGTGAAATAAAATCATCCTAATTTCTGTAAAATTTTTTTTTTTTTTTAAAAGTCCAAAACGGGGATCCCATTTACGGTGCTCTAGAAAAACAAGTAAAATATAAAAAAATATCTTTTTTAAAAACCACGCAAACATAGCGCCGTCTTGTGGTGAAATTTTAACTGATTCGACTATCAGTCGACTATAGGAAAAATCTTAATCTGACGAATTAGATTCGACTATGAAAATCCTTAGTTGAAGACACCACTAGTGTGTGTATGTGTGTGTGTATATATATATATATATATACACACACATACACACAAAAATAAATATATAATAAATATTTTGTATTGGACTTTGTAGTTCTACAATTCCAGACTGTAGTCCATCTGTGTGTGTTCTACAGTACATACTGTGTACATCCCCTTTACTCTGTTCTAATGGTAAGAACCCCAATAGTACTACCACAAAGCAGGGGTTATTTGCTTGGTTCATTAGTCCTATCCCAGCAGTGTCACTGAGGTGGAGAACTGAACCTCCAGCAGCACTGCTGCACTAAAACCCCCTCATCACATCAGTGTCACTGCCTAACTGAAAATAAACAATCCACCACCCAAATGATACCTGTTCTGTGATGCTCCTGACCAACAGAGAACAAAGAACCAACAACAAGAACACAGATGAACTACAGTCTGTAATTGTAAAACTACAAAGTCCATCTATATGGTAAGCGGAGGACATGGAGAATAGAGTTTCTGATTAATTCTTTTGGGATTGGTTGTAAATGTCCTGTCCTGTCCTGGGTGTATCTGCCCAGCATCTGAAATGTTCTCCCCTGGATGGACATTGGGAACCACCCCACGAGCCTAGAACAGGATAAAGCAGAACATAATGAGATGAATAAACTTTACGGTTTGTTAGTGAGGTTAATAAATTGGGCTGAAGAGGAAATTTGAGACACCAGTGTTGTTTTTCATCTAAAGGCAGCTGCACAGTGATGAGATGGGGTCTTGGAAGTAACTGAGACAGAAGATCATATGTAGCGTATTGAGTCCCACCAGCCAGCTGTCAGACACACTCTATATGGGGCAATTTGGAGAATTCAATTGACCTTGATCCATGTTTGAATGATTTAAGAAGTGTGTCTCAATACTTTTGTCCATCTATATTATTTAGCTTATTTCTGTGTGTGAAACGTTGAAACAACAGTTGTTTCCGTCAATTATATTACGTTCAGGTTCTGCGATTTCGTTGCCTTGTAAACTAATGATGAATTAAATCTAATCTGATCATTAACAACTGCTGCCACAACTGCCAATATCCCTCATATACAATGGTTGCCATGACTACTATAATCCCTCATAAACAACGGTTTACTTAAACATTGTTTATACACAGATTTCTGCATGTGTGATGTGATCATGATTGAGTTTGTTTTTGTGTTTTGTGCTTTTTGTTTATTGTTTGTCAAATTTGGTTCAGAGCGGGGAGGACGTCCGCGGCGAAAACAACGGGTTGGAGCCACAGCTGCAGCAACAGCTGGATTTGACCAGGAGAGAACTGCAGCAAACCCAAGACCAGTAAGAAACACCTAGAACACCGGCAGAGAAACCCACGTGGACACTATATATATATATATATATATATATATATATATTTAGTGTGTGTGTGTGTGTGTGTGCGAAATTATATATGATTTGAATTATATAATATATATATATGCCCAGCGATGGATTGACACCCTGTCCTGGGTCTATCTGCCCAGCGCCCGAGACGTTCTCCTCTGGATGGGCATGGGGAACCCCACCGTGACCCTAATAGAGGATAAAGCGGGAGATAATGAATGAATATATATATATATATATATATATATATATATATATATATATATATATATATATATATATATATATATATATATATTAGGGCTGCAACTAACGATATTTTGATAATCGATTAATCGATCGATTATTTTTTTCGATTAATCGATGAATCGGATAAAATAATCCCCCCCCCCCCCACATGTCTTTACATTTACATTTAATCATTTAGCAGATGCTTTTATCCAAAGATTTTTTTCAGTAAAATTATTCTATAGTATAGTATTATATATATGTATATATAGTAATTTTATTCACAATGTTTAAATTAACATTTCCTGTAATGAATGAAAAGCACAATAAAAGAAATAATGTATCATCAAAACGTCCCTCACGTAACAACAAAATTCAACTCCAAATAACACATGATACTCAGTTGCCCTCAGTAATGAACCAAATATTGTATGTTCTGTAGCCTATTGGAAAAAAATTAATTAACAAATGAACTAATTAACTATCAGCTATGGAAAAAAAATAATTAAGAAATTAGCCAGTTAACAAAAAAAAATACCTCTTGTGTGAAATGTCAATTGGACACCGGGACATATGTGGCTGCTTAGCACGCCGTGCACAAGGCTTCCCGGTTGCCTATAAAAAATATAATATATATATATATATATATATATATATATATATATATATATATATATATATATATATATATATATATATATATATATATATATATATATATATATATATATACACATATACATACATATGTGTGTACGTATGTATATATGTGTGTGTGTGTGTGTGTGTGTATGTATGTGTGTATATATATATATATATATATATATAAAATAAATAAAACAGTTAGGTCAGCATAATGAGGCATATCATTATGCTGATTAGACAGCATGGTCATTACCTGTGTGTTTTAGTCTGGCCACAATAATAGTCCACTTTAAAATGTGCAGTAAGTGAAGCTGACTGAGCTCATATAGAACAGTAGATAAGTGGTTTGAGTGTTTTGGCGTCACGGCTGTGTTCAGAATGATGGAGCTGCGCATGGAGAAGGACGACCTGGAATCGTGTCTTCATCAGCAGGAGGATCAGGTGGCGCAGCTTCAGGAGGAACTGAAAAGAGCTTCAAAGAACAGCGATCAGAGAGACGCACTGCACACGGTATACAGAGAACCTCTCTGTACCATACAGACCTGGACACGTGTGTCCATCACCACCACGGCCATAAAATCACGTATTCTCAGGACAGACACGATCGGGGATGGAGGTCGAGCACCATGTTGCGTGTTGGGGGGGGGGGGGGGGGGGGGGTTCACCATGCCCATCCAGGGGAGAACGTTTCGGGCGCTGGGCAGATACACCCAGGACAGGACACTATATGGGGCAATTTGGAGAACTCAATTGGCTTGATCCATGTTTTTGGACTGGGGAGGAAACCGGAGAACCCGGAGGAAACCCACGCGGACACGGGGAGAACATGGAAAGTCCACTCAGATGGGGATTCGAACCGGGAATCCCTAGTGCTGAGAGGAGAACATGCTAACCACTAAGCCACTATGTTTATTGAGAAACCCATCCATCCATTATCTCCGCTTTATCCTCTATTAGGGTCGCGGGGGGGGGGGGGGGGGTTATCTCCATTGGGGCCCATCCAAGGAAGAACGTTTTTCAGGGCGCTGGGCAAAGTTACACCCAGGACAGGGACACCATCTATCGCTGGGCACACACTGTCACACAGACACACACTCTATATGGGGCAATTTGGAGTTCAATTCCTTGATCCACGTTTTTTTGGACTGTGGGAGGAAACCGGAGAACCCGGAGGGAAACCCACGCGGACACGGGGAGAACATGGTGGTTCCACCCAGATTGGGATTCGAAACTGGGGATTCCCTAGTGCTGAGAGGAGAACATGCTACCTAAGAGAAAACACTAAGCCAATTTATTAATAATATTAATAATAATTTGATTTAGCAATTTGTTAAAGGCACTAAATTGTGGTGTTTACAGTGTAAGGAGCGAATCGGTGGCCAACGCTGAGAGGAGAACATGCCAACCACTAAGCCACCATGCCACCAGGGGCAATTTAGATAGAGCGAATTTAATTTTCCTTAAATCCACGTTTTTGGACTGTGGAAGGAAACCGGAGAACCCGGAGGAAACTCACACTGACACGGGGAGAACATGGAAACTCCACCCAGATGGGGATTCGAACCGGGAATCCCTAGTGCTGAGAGGAGAACATGCTAAACACTAAGCCACCCTTCCCTTATCCTCTACTTAATCCTCTACTAGGGTTGGGGTGGGGTTAATCCCCATCTGGGTGGAGTTTCCATGTTCTTGCCGTGTCCGCGTGGGTTTCCTCCGGGTTCTCCGGTTTCCTCCCACAGTCCAAAAACAGGATGGGGGTGGTTATTTGGGGGATTATGTTGGGGGGGTATCTGTGCCTGAGACTTTTCTTAGAGTAATATAATAAATTTTTCAGGATATCGTGGCTCTTCAGGCTGAGCTGACCGAGACGATGATGCTGAAGCAGAAGGTGGAGGAGACGCTGCGCATGAGGGAGCGCGAGCTCACTGCCCTGAAGGGGGCGCTCAAGGACGAGGTGGCCACCCACGACCGGGACATGGAGGCACTCAAAGAACAGTACAGCAAAGACATGGAAGCCCTCCAACAGACTATGGAGCACGTCTCCCAGGTGAGGGTCGAGTTCATAGATTTATTCTTCTTTAGGAAGCCGTGCAGTGGTGTTTAGCTTTCGTTTTAATTAATTTAATTAAATTTTATTTAATTAAATTTTTTAATTTAATTAATACCGGTGCAATTAAAGGGAGTTCTCCAAATTGCCCCATATAGAGTGTGTCTGTGTGCAGATCCAACAACACACAAGACGGGAAAAACCACAAATTATCCAGTGATAAAAGATTAAAGCGTCCTGTCCTGGGTGGTTCATGCCCAGATTCTGGGTGCCCGAGTTTCCCATTGTTCTCCCTGGTGGGCATGGGGTTTCCTCCGGGTTCTCCGGTTTTGCTCCCCAAAAAAACAAGTCAAGTCAATTTTACCCCAAATTGCCCCAATAGAGTGTTGTCTGTGTGATAAGTGTGGTAGTATAATTGGGACTGTCCTGGGGTTCTCAGCGCCAAACACACTTGGTTTAGTGGTTATGTATGTTCTCCTCCCAGCTAATAGAGGATAAAGTGGAAAGATACATGGATTGGGATGGGTCAATCGAAGTGGGCTTAGTGGTTGGCATGTTTCTCAGCCTAGGGGTTCCCGGTTCCATCTGGGTGTGTTTCCATGTTTCCCCGTGTCTGTGTGGGTTTCCTCACGGGTTCTCTGGTTTTTCCTCCCACAGTCCAAAACCATGGATTAAGTCAATTGAGTTCTCCAAATTGCCCCATATAGAGTGTGTCTGTGTGAGTGAGTGTGTGCCCAGCGATAGATTGGCGTCCTGTCCTGGGTGTATCTGCCCAGCGCCCGAAACGTTCTCCCCGGGATGGGCATGGTGAACACCCCCCACGACACTAGTAAAGGATCAAGTGGAATATAATGGATGGATGGGTTCTCAATAAACACAGTGGCTTAATGGTTGGCATGTTCTCCTCTCAGCTCTAGGGATTCCCGGTTCGAATCCCCATCTGGGTGGAGTTTCCATGTTGTCCCCGTGTCTGTGTGGGTTTCCTCCGGGTTCTCTGGTTTGTTCCCACAGTTCAAAAACATGGATTAAGGTCAATTGAGTTCTCTAAATTGCCCCATATAGAGTGTGTCTGTGTGAGTGAGTGTGTGTCAAGTGATAGATTGGCGTCCTGTCCTGGGTGTATCTGCACAGCGCCCGAAACGTTCTCCCCTGGATGGGCATCGGGAACCCCCCCCCGCGACCCTAATAGAGGATAAAGCAGGAGATAATGAATGAATGAATGAACATGATTGAGAACAACTTTAAATGCCACCGGTCTCACTGTGTGTGGTCAGTCTCAGCAGGAAATCGAGGAGGAGCGGCAGAAGGTCAACATCTCCATTTTGGCTCTAGAGGAGGAGCTGGAGAGCTATAGGGAGCAGAGCGAGCTCTGGAAGGAGCAGCAGACCATCCTCACCAGACAGGAGTGAGTGAGCGTCATACACCACAAACAGCACACATACAACCCAGATATCTTTTTCATTTAAGGTGAAGTGGTGATCTGCGTGGTGGCACGGTGGCTTAGTGGTTAACATGTTCCAATCCCAATGTCCGGGGGAGTTTTCCATGTCCTCCCCAGTTAACCCCGCGTGGGTGTTCTCTCCGGGTTTCTCCGGTTTTCCTCCACAGTCCAAAAAATGGGAAACCCCCCCCCTCCAGTCTACTTGAGTTCTCCAAAATTGACCCCCATATAGACGTGTCCGTCTGTTTGAGTGAGGTGTGTCCCAGTGATAGATTGGTCGATCCTGTCCTGGGGTCTATCCTGCCCAGCACCCCCGAAACGTTTCTCCCCTGGATGGGACATGGGAACCATTCCGCGACCTAACTAGAGGATATAAAGCACGGAGAAGATGAATGGATGGATGAACCATGATTGACACAACACTTCCCCTAAATGCGCCACCGGTCCCCGCTCTTGTGTGTCCCCAGTCCCTCAGCCAGTTCTGCAACTCTCAGCACGGAGGAGGACGCGGTGCCCTTTCGAACCCATGAATCTGGGTGCAACATTCATCCATTTCTGGCCCTAGAGGAGACGTTCCCTGTGCACGAGTTTCCTAGAATGGTTCGATCGAGCGCAGGAGCGAGCCCGGCAAGCTCTTCAGGAGCAAGACCCACCTCCACCAGATCAGGCATTGGTGAAGTGCAGCGGCTAATATCACCACACTAACCAAACCACGCACTTTCAATACAATCCAGAGTACTTGTTCATTAAAGGTGGACCACCGTAGTGATGTCCACCGGCAGTGCTACCTTTAGCGCATTAGATTGGGTCCTACCTGTTCCACAATCCCCAATCTGGGTGGATGCTTCCATGTCCTCCCCCGTGTCCACGTGGGTGTTTCCTCCGGGTTTTCTCCGTGTTTCCTCAGAGATCACAGGTCCAAAAAAACATGGCTCAAGTCTATTGAGTTCTCCAAATTGCCCCATATAGAGTGTGTTCTGTGTCCCGTGAGGTGAGTGAGTGTGTGCCCAGTGATAGATTGGTGTCCTGTCCTGGGTCTATCTCGCCCAGCGCCCGAAACGTTCTCCCCTGGATGACTCGGCATGGAGAACCCCCACCTGCGACCCTAATAGAGGATAGAAAGCGGAAGATAAATGGATGGATGGGTTCTCAATAAAACACAGTGGTTTAGTGTCTTGTGGTTAGCATGTTCTCCTCTCAGCACAGTAGGGATTCCCGGCTTTCGAATCCAACAACTCTGTGGTGGGTGTTTCCATGTTCTCCCCGTGTCCGTGTGGGTTTCCCGTGTTTTCCTGGTTTCTCACGCCGGTTTCCCCTCCCACAGTCCAAAAAACATGGATCAAGTCAATTGATTTCTCCAAATTGCCCCATATAGAGTGTGTCTGTGTGAGCGAGTGTGTGTCCAGTGATAGATTGGCGTCCTGTCCTGGGTGTATCTGCCCAGCGCCCGAAACGTTCTCCCCTGGATGGGCATGGGGAACCCAACCGCGACCCTAATAGAGGATAAAGCAGAAGATGATGGATGGATGGATGGTTGCACCAGATTGCCCCATATATTGTGTGTGACTGTTTTCCCAGCAATGGATTAGTGTCCTGTCCTGGGTGTATCTGCCCAGCGCCCGAAACGTTCTCCCCTGAATCGGCATCGGGAACCCCCAAACAACCCCTCTTCCCGAACCTAGTAGAGGATAAAATGGAACATAAAAAATACTATTTATTTAATTGCAGCCTGTTGGTTTGTGGGGTGGCTTAGTGGTTAGCATGTTCTCCTCTCAGCGCTAGGGATTCCCGGTTCGAATCCCAATCTGGGTGGAGCTTCCATGTTCTCCCCGTGTCCACGTGGGTTTCCTCCGGGTTCTCCAGTTTCCTCCCACAGTCCAAAAACATGGCTCAAGTCAATTGAGTTCTCCAAATTGCCCCATATAGAGTGCGTCTGTGTGAGTGTGTGTCCAGTGATAGATTGGCGTCCTGTCCTGGGTGTATCTGCCCAGCGCCCGAAACGTTCTCCCCTGGATGGGCATGGGGAACCCCCCACGACCCTAATAGAGGATAAAGCGGGAGATAATGAATGGATGTTAGTTTGTGGTATGAACTTTGCAGAACACACACTCTTTGGTATCTTTGGTGTGTGTTTTAAATGGGAAGGTCTGCGGCAGTTAAAATCAATATTTAGAAAAGGGAGCACATGTCATCAAGTGTAAACACACTTACGGGTGAGGCTTTTTAATGAGCAGTTGCTCGTTTGGCTGCTCTGTGAGGGAGGGAACATGGAAACGGGTTTATTGTATGTTCTTAGGTGTGACACTCCGAAACGAATGCTTTATCTCGCATCTTTATCTCGGTTTCCTCCCACAGTCCAAAAACATGGATCAAGTCAATTGAGTTCTCCAAATTGCCCCAATATTTATTATGATTCAATCCTGTGATTCCTTATCAATAATACACAACCTCAAGTTGCTTTTCTAAAACTTATAAAACACTATAATAAATAACAAGGTTTAATTAATAAATTAGTTTATTTTAAACTAAATTATTAGTTATCTGGTCTTCTGAGATGTATATTGTTTGCTTAGCTACGAGATACCGGCTTGGTGCTCATAGGTGAATGGCTTTCTGTTTATAATAATCTGTAGAATTCCATTAATGGTACATGAGTTAAAATAACGTTCTACCACGTTCTTACATTTTTTTACCGGTTTGGTTCAGGGCCTTTTCGTTTTTGTCGTTCGGCGCTGGCGAGAATGTCGCTGCAGCATCTTGGTTCAGTCGAGTTAGGATGCAGTATGATTCGGTGCTCAGTTACACACATCATTTCTCTGTTTCCAATATTTTTATAAAGAACCTGGCGCATTGATATGAATGTAAAGCGCTCAGAGGTGTGCGTTATTGCCAATAATATTACAGCTGGACAAACGGCTCAGCCGATCAGAGCCGTTTCATTTACTAAATCATGTACCATTTTTGGGCGGCACGGTGGTTTAGTGGTTAGCATGTCCTCCTCTCAGCGCTAGGGATTCCCGGTTCGAATCCCCATCTGGTTGGAGTTTCCATGTTCTCCCCGTGTCCGCGTGGGTTTCCTCCGGGTTCTCCGGTTTCCTCCCACAGTCCAAAAACATGGATCAAGTCAATTGAGTTCTCCAAATTGCCCCATATAGAGTGTGTCTGGGTGAGTGAGTGTGTGCCCAGTGATGGATTGGTGTCCTGGGTGTATCTGCCCAGCGCCCGAAACGTTCTCCACTGGATGGGCATGGGGAACCCCCCCCCCCCCCCGCTACCCTACTAGAGGATAAAGTGGAAGATAATGAATGAATGATTGAATGAATGTCCCATTTTTCTGCTTCCATTATTTTTAACAGAACCTGCTGCATTGATACGAATGTGAAGCGCTCAGAGGTGTGCGTTATTGTTAATAATATTACGGCTGGACAAACGGCTCAGCCAATAAGATTTATGGACCGGAACGACCCTTTTATAATATTTATATTATGAAATATTATATTATTATTATTATTATTATTAAGTTATATTATATTATAATATTAATAAGTCATAACTAAAACATTCTCCTTGAACTTAATCATAAACGTCACATAAACATGTTTTATATGGTCTGTATTGCTTCTTAAAAAAACGTATTTATAATATCTCGACGGTCGTGTGGATTTTTAATGCAAATTTAATAAATCTAACATTTTTTTTTGTATAATCAGTAATACTAATAATTAAAACCTATGGAAATTGCAAATCAGTTCTAACAATCTGATGATATGATGTAAAAATTGACATAATAATAATCAATCAATAATCATGTCATTCATTTTGATTTCAGCTTGAAATGATTCACTGTGTCTAGTTCATCCAGAAAATCAAGGCACATTTATTTATATACATATATATTTCTCATTATGGGATGCAGGTTTGGAGGTCATTTTTAATTTGATAGTGCAATGTTCATTTACATTTACATGACATTTGGTCATTTATTGGACGCTTTTATCCAAAGCGACTTACAAGGTGAGCACAGGGTTAATCACAACATCCCTGGAGCAATGAGGGTTAGGGGTCTTGCTCAAGGACCCACATTGGTAACTTCAGTGGACCTGGGATTTGAACCCCCAACCTTCAGATTGATAACCCAACGCCCTGACCACTGAGATACCACTCCCATTTATATTGTAATACAATGGAAGGACACTATTGTTAGGACGCCTGTCTTTGTCTTTGAAATGCATTACATTTGAAATGCACAAGAATTGAAGTCAAATGATTAACGAATCACATTAGAATAATCAGATTGGGATCAATGAGAATGTGAGCATGTGGGCCATAATGTATACCTGACGGGGATTAACATGAGGGTGTGTGTGTGTGTGTGTGTGTGTGTGTGTGTGTGATACTGAAATACCTGCATATCCAGACTGCTCCAGGCTCAGCAGCAAAAGAAGGAACTTGAAGACGAGCTGCTCAGTATCAAAAACCAGACTTGTGAAACAGATTCTCAGATTCAGGTAACACACAAACACACACACACACACACACGTTGAGCGAGTTAACCCTCATTGCTTTAGGGGTGCTGTCCCTGAATTCTGACCCCAGCCATCAAGTTGGGGTACTTGTAAGTCTCTTGGGACAAAAGCCTCTGTTAAATGATCCAAAAAAAGGATTCCCCAGGGTCTCCGGTTTCCTCCCACAGTCCAAATACATGGATCAAGGTCAATTGAGTTCTCCAAATTGCCCCATATAGAGTGTGTCTGTGTGAGTGAGTGAGTGTGTGTCCAGTGATAGATTGGCGCCCTGTCCTGGGTGTATCTGTCCAGCGCCCGAAACGTTCTCCCCTGGATGTGTATATATAAATAAACACGTTCTCCCCTGGACGGTTTCCTCCCACAGTCCAAAAACATGGATCAAGGTCTATTGAATTCTCCAAATTGCCCCATATAGAGTGTGTTTGTGTGAGTGAGGGTATTCCCAGCGATAGATTGGTGTCCTGTCCTGGGTGTATCTGCCCAGCGCCCGAGACGTTCTCCCCTGGATGGGCATGGGGAAACCCCCCCCCACCATAACCCTAATATAGAATAAAGTGGAAGATAATGGATGGATAAATAGAGTGGAACCCTTACAGGGTGGCACGGTGGCTTAGTGGTTTAGCATGTTCTCTCAGCACTAGGGATTCCCGGTTCGAATCCCCATCTGGGTGAAGTTTCCATGTTCTCCCTGTGTCCCTGTGGGTTTCCTCTTTGCAGCTTAACAGTTGAATTTCTTTTTTATAGGATGAGGAGGTGCAGCGTTGCCAGCGTGATCTAGCAGCGGCACGGTTAAGGATTGAGGAACAGAGTGCTGAGCTGGTGAGGAAGGAGGGGGAGCTTCAGTCTGTGAAGAGCTTCGGTGAGGATGCAGGTCGGGAGCTGAGGGCCGAGATCGACGACCTGAGGGAGCAGACGGAGAAGTACAAAAAAGAGCTGGAGGAGGTCCAGCAGGTTAGTTGTGGTGTTCAACCTGAGTACAATGGATATCGAAAAGTCCATCCATCCATTATCTCCCACTTTATCCTCTATTAGGGTCGCGGGGGGGTTCCCCATGCCCAGGCAATTTGGAGAATTCAATTGACTTGATCCATGTTTTTGGACTGTGGGAGGAAACCGGAGAACCCGGAGGAAACCCACGCGGACACGGGGAGAACATGGAAACTGCACCCAGATTGGGATTCGAACCGGGAATCTCTAGTGCTGAGAGGAGAACATGCTAACCACTAAGCCACCGTGCCGCCCTACACACAACCATATAAGGGCAATTCAGATAGGAGAGATTTAAAATAGCCAATTCACCACAAATCCATTTTTTTTTGGGGCGGCACGGTGGCTTAATGGTTAGCATGTTCTCCTCTCAGCACTAGGGATTCCCGGTTCAAATCCCCATCTGGGTGGAGTTTCCATGTTCTCCCCGTGTCTGCGTGGGTTTCCTCCGGGTTCTCCGGTTTCCTCCCACAGTCCAAAAACATGGATCAAGTCAATTGTGTATGCGTGCGTGAGTGTGTGCCCAGTGATAGATTGGTGTCCTGTCCTGGGTGTATCTGCCCAGCACCTGAAATGTTCTCCGCTGGATGGGCATGGAGAACCCCCCCCTCCCCCCACAACCCTAATTGAGGATAAAACGGAAGATAATGGATGGATGGATGTGTGTTTGTGTGATTGAATGTGTGCCTAATGATTGATTGATTGGCTCTCTGTCCAGGCTGTATCTGCCCAGTGCCTGAAAGGTTCTCCTTAGATGGACATGGGGAACCCCCGTCCCATTGTCCCCTAGTATAGAAAGATAATAAAGTAACATTTATGAGTATTCCAACTTAATGGTTGGCTCAGAACACAGGGTCAGCAATGACACCGCACCCCTGAAGCTATAAAGCACTAAGGTACAGGGTGACTTATTTTCAAGATCTAATACTGCCATCTAGTGGCCACATTACAGAACGCAGGTTAAAAACATAGGGAACGGAACTCTTTTATAAGAGGAGGGTTAAGGACATAACTCATGGGACTACAAGAGCAAATTTAAATTAAAATTTAAACCTTTTTTTATATTTGATAACCCAGCATGGGTGGCACGGTGGCTTAGTCATTAGCATGTTCTCCTCTCAGCGCTAGGGATTCCCGATTCGAATCCCAATCTGGGTGGAGTTCCCATGTTCTCCCCATGTCCGCGTGGGTTTTCTCCCACAGTCCAAAAACATGGATCAAGGTCAGTTGACCAAGGTCAGTCAGTTCTCCAAATTGCCCCATATAGAGTGTGTCTGTGTGAGTGAGTGTGTGTCCAGCGATAGGTTGGTGTGGGTTTCCTCCGGGTTCTCGGGTTTCCTCCCACAGTCCAAAAACATGGATCAAGGTCAATTGAGTTCTCCAAATTGCCCCATATAGAGTGTGTCTGTGTGAGTGAGTGTGTGTCCAGCGATAGGTTGGTGTGGATTTCCTCCGGGTTCTCCGGGTTCCTCCCACAGTCCAAAAACATGGATCAAGTCAATTGAGTTCTCCAAATTGCCCCATATAGAGTGTCTGTGTGAGTGAGTGTGTGCCCAGTGATAGATTGGCGCCCTGTCCTGAGTGTATCTGCCCAGCGCCCGAAACGTTCTCCCCTGGATGAGCATGGGGAACCCCACCACGACCCTAATAGAGGATAAAAGCGGAAGATAATGAATGAATGGGTTTTATTTAGCCCTATTGTCTTAGCTGCATTAAATCAAGCTCCATCCATTATCTTCCTGTCCCAGGACAGGGCACAAACACACACACTCCCTCACACAGACACACTCTATATGGGGCAATTTGGAGAACTCAATTGACCTTGATCCATGTTTTTGGACTGTGGGAGGAAACCGGAGAACCCGGAGGAAACCCACGCGGACACGGGGAGAACATGGAAACTCCACCCAGATGGGGATTCGAACCGGGAATCCCTAGCGCTGAGAGGAGAACATGCTAACCACATGCCGTTCCTGAATAAAAATCACTAAATATTATGATTTAGAGGGGGTGGCACGGTGGCTTTAGTGGTTAGCATGTTCTCCTCTCCGCACTAGGGATTCCCGGTTCGAATCCCAATCTGGGTGGAGTTTCCACGTTCTCCCCGTGTCCGTATGGGTTTCCTCCGGGTTCTCCGGTTTCCTCCCACAGTCCGAAAACATGGATCAAGGACAATTGAATTCTCCAAATTGCCCCATATAGAGTGTGTCTGTGTGAGTGCGTGTGTGTCCAGTGATAGATTGCCCCCCTGTCCTGGGTGTATCTGCCCAGCGCCCGAAACGTTCTCCCCTGGATGGGCATGGGGAACCCCGCCGTGACCCTAATAGAGGATAAAGCGGAAAATAATGAATGAATTATGATTAAGAGGGCGGCACAGTGGCTTAGTGGTTAGCATGTTCTCCTCTCAGCACTAGGGTTTCCTCCGGGTTCTCCGGTTTCCTCCCACAGTCCAAAAACATGGATCAAGTCAATTGAGCTCTCCAAATTGCCCCATATAGAGTGTGTCTGTGTGAGTGAGTGTGTGTCCAGTGATAGATTGGCGTCCTGTCCTGGGTCTATCTGCCCAGCGCCCGAAACGTTCTTCACTGGATGGGCATGGGGAACCCCCCCCCCTGCATTATATCAAGCTCATGCCGTGCAATATGTCTTTTCAAACATCTTCCCAAGACGAGCTCAGTCCAAGAAGCCAACTTTTTTATTAAACATGGTACCGTAACAGGATGATGAATCTTTTACCCCATAGCTCAGGGGTAACTGTCAGGTAACTGTCAGTAGTATAATTAATAAAGATAAGCATTTATTGACTCGACGACGACTGTGCTCTACTGTTTGGATCTCGGTGTTCGATGTTGGTTATTAACATTAATAACTATCTTTTCTCCCAGTCTCGGGATGGTGCTGCCACTGACGAGAACACGGCGGAACTTCAAGAGGCCAACAACCGGCTTCGGGAGAGGATTGCGCGCGTGGTAGGAAATAAATGTTTAGTATTTTGCCCAAATGTATTCACATTTACTGCACCCCCCACCCTCTTTAACCTCTTTACATTCAGCTTCAAATAGGGCGGCACGGTGGCTTAGTGGTTGGCATGTTCTCCTCTCAGCTCTAGGGATTCCCGGTTCGAATCCCAATCTGGGTGGAGTTTCCATGTTCTCCCCGTGTCCGCGTGGGTTTCCTCCGGGTTCTCCGGTTTCCTCCCACAGTCCAAGAACATGGATCAAGTCAATTGAGTTCTCCAAATTGCCCCATATAGAGTGTGTGTGTGTGAGTGTGTGTCCAGTGATAGATTGGCACCCTGTCCTGGGTGTATCTGCCCAGCACCCGAAATGTTCTCCCCGTGTCCGCGTGGGTTTCCTCCGGGTTCTCCGGTTTCCTCCCACAGTCCGAAAACATGGATCAAGTCAATTGAGTTCTCCAATTTGCCCCATATAGAGTGGTTAGCATGTTCTCTTCTCAGCGCTATGGATTCCTGGTCTAATCCCAATCTGGGTGGAGTTTCCATGTTCTCCCCGTGTCCGCGTGGGTTTCGTCCGGGTTCTCCGGTTTCCTCTCACAGTCAGAAAACATAGATCAAGTCAATTGAGTTCTCCAAATTGCCCCATATAGAGTGTGTCTGTGTGAGTGAGTGTGTGCCCAGTGATAGATTGGCGTCCTGTCCTGGGTGTATCTGCCCAGCGCCCGAGACGTTCTCCCCTGGATGGGCATGAGGAACCCCCCCCAAAGGGGCAGCACGGTGGCTTAGAGATTAGCACGTTCGCCTCTCAGCATTGAGGATCCAGGTTCGAATCCCCATCTGGGTGGAGTTTCCATGTTCTCCCCGTGTCCGCTTGGGTTTCTTCCGGGTTCTCCGGTTTCCTCCCACAGTCCAAAAACACAGATTCAAGGTTGTTTCGGGAGCAATTAGAGTAAAGGGTATTGCTCAAGGACCCATCCATCCGTTATCTTCCGCTTTATCCTCTATCAGGGTCGCGGGGGGGGGGGGGGGGGGGGGGGGGGCGGTTCCCCATGCCCATCCAGGGGAGAACGTTTCGGGCGCTGGGCAGATACACCCAGGACAGGGCGCCAATCTATCGCTGGTCACACACTCACTCACACAGACACACTCTATATGGGGCAATTTTTTGGAGTTTTTGGACTGTGGGAGGAAACCGGAGATCCCGGAGGAAACCCACGCGGACACGGGGAGAACATGGGAACTCCACCCAGATTGGGATTCGAACCGGGAATCCCTATTGCTGAGAGGAGAACATGCTAACCACTAAACCACCATGCCTCCCTTTAGTGGACCTGGGATTTGAACCCTCAATCTTGGGATTGATGGCCCAACACCCCAACCACTGAGCCTGAATGTTCTGTCTCACACAGTCCCAGCTCACCGCCAACCAGCCCGACGGCCTCTTGGACGTCCTCGAAGCGGAGAACCGGAGTCTGAAGCTGCAGCTGGAGGACGCTCAGCGCACCGTGTCCCGTCTGAACCATGAGAAAGAGGAACTCGGACAGCAGCTGGAAGAGAGGGAGAAGGAGCGGGGGGCCCTGCGCCGAGGCCGGACCGACCTGGAGGATGAGAGGAGGCTGCTGGACCGAACCCTGGGTAAGATGAGCAAAGAGGTGAGTGTCGGTCAGTTACAGTGTGATGCTGAAATGGGTTCCGCGCTGCGTTCTATGTGAAGCTGAGTCTCTGCGGCTGACCTTCGTCCTCAGATGGAGCTGATGATGGGAGATTCCAGACACTCGGTTCTGAATCTGCAGTCTCAGCTGGATGAGTTCCGTGATCGCTCGCGTAAGGAGCTGCAGGACGCTCAGAGGTTGAGCAAGGAGCGCTTAACTGAGCTGCAGAGGGCGCAGAACAACCTCAAATCGGCTCAGGAGGAGGTGAGAAGGTTCCGTACACTCACTGAGCACTTTAGAAAGTACCGTATTTTCCGGACTATAAGGCGCACCTAAAAGCCTTTCCCAGAAATCGGACGTGCGCCTTATACGTGTACTCATTCATTCATTCATTTGTTATCTCCCGCTTTATCCTCTATTAGGGTCGCGGTGTGGTTCCCCATGCCCATCCAGGGGAGAACATCTCGGGCGCTGGGCAGAAAGACTCAGGACAGGGCGCCAATCCATCGCTGGACACACACTCACACAGACACACTCTATATGGGGCAATTTTGAGAACTCAATTGACTTGATCCATGTTTCTGGACTGTGGGAGGAAACCGGAGAACCCGGAGGAAACCCACGTGGACACGGGGAGAACATCCACAACCACTAAGCCACCATCCTGCCCGCCCGTCCACATGTTCAGGATATTTTCAAGTTTATATATATATTAGGGCTGTATTCATGTAAAGATTTTCATAGTCGAATCTGATTCGTCAGATTTTCCCTATAGTCGACTGATAGTCGAATCAGTTAAAATTTCACCACAAGATGGCGCTATAAGCGTGTTTTTAAAAAAAAAAAAAAAAATTGTAAATATTTTACTTGTTTTTCTAACAAAAGAAAACTTTTTTTTGTTTTTCTTTTTTCTTTTTATTTTCTAGAAATTAGGATGATTTTATTTGATGAAGTTCATTTCGATGTAAAAAAAACTAATGCTTAGCAGCCGCCATCGCCCCCATGTGGTCGAATCGTTCGACTATGATTCATAGTCGACTACGGTTCTCCTAATATATCGAATCATATATTATATCACCCCTAATATATATTATATATATATATATATATATATATATATATATATTTTTTTTTTTTTTAATATTTATTTATTTATTTTTTAAACAGGTGTCTCGTCTGAAGAAGGACATTCTGGTGTGCACGGAGCAGAGGGACAGCGCTCAGCTGGATAAAGAACTCCTGAGCAACCGCCTTAAGATGGCAGAGAGTGAGCTGGAGAAAGAAAGAGCCTCCCAAGTCGACCGTAACAGAGACGTGCGATTCCTAGAGGTTTGTCCTTAATCCTGCTCTAGGTACTAGGGTCAGGGGGGGGGGGGGGGGTGGTGGTGGTGGTGGTCCCATAACCATGGAGAACATTTTTGGGCCCTGGGTAAATACACCCAGGACTGGGCACCAATCCATCAGTGTGCACACTCTTACTCACACAGACACACACACTATATAGGGGCAATTTAGATGTGGGCAAATTCAGAGCAGGCATTTCACCTTAATTCCATGTTATTGGAGTGTTATTGGTAGGAAATCAGAGAACCCGGAGAAAACCCACACAGACACGGGGAGAACATGGCAACTCCACTACACCAGTGTGCCACCCCATATACAAAAATCTCATCTTATATCTTATATCTCATCTTATGCCCATCCGGGGGGGGGGAAATACTGGGCAAATACATGGGCGCCAATCCATCACTGGGTAGATATCACTCACACATATATAGGTGCAATTTACATAGGGGCAATTTAGAGCTGCCAATTTACCTATATAGTACATGTTTCTGGACATGGAGAACATCCTTGATCCATGTTTTTGGACTGTGCGAGGAAACCCACGTGGACACGGGGAGAACATGGAAACTCCACCCAGATTGGGATTCGAACTGGGAATCCCTAGTGCTGAGAGAGGAGAACATGCCAACCACTAAGCCACTGTGCCGCCCCCATATATATATATATAAAAAACTTGAAAATATCCTGAACACGTGGACAGGTGGCTTAGTGGTTGTGGATGTTCTCCCCGTGTCCACGTGGGTTTCCTCCAGGTTCTCTGGTTTCCTCCCACAGTCCAAAAACATGGATCAAGGACAAATTAATTCTCCAAATTGCCCCATATAGAGTGTGTCTGTGTGAGTGAGTGAGTGTGTGTCCAGTGACAGATTGGTGTCCTGTCCTGGGTGTATCTGCCCAGCGCCCGAAACGTTCTCCCCTGGATGAGCATGGGGAACCCCCCCCACGACCCTAATAGAGGATAAAGCGGAAGATAATGGATGTATGTACAGTAACGTGTGTGTGTGTGTGTGTGTACTTAGGAGAAGCTAAAACTTTTAGAAATTGAGCTGGATGAGGAAAAGACGGGTGCGGAGTTACTGACCGACCGCGTCACCCGGAGCAGGGAGCAGGTACGTTCTGCAGATGTCCATAATGCATCGGTCCAGTGGCAGCTTTTGCTTCATGAGTCTTCTTCTTTCCTCAGATGGATCAGCTCCGCTCAGAACTCATGCAAGAACGCGCAGCGCGACACGACCTGGAGATGGACAGGGGTTCGTTTGAGAAACAGGTATGCAGTTTGACGCCCGAGGTCTACTTTTCCACTGGACAGGTCATCGACATCCATCCATCCATTATCTCCCGCTTCATCCTCTATTAGGGTCGTGGGGGGGGGGTTCCCCATGCCCATCCAGGGGAGAACATTTTGGGCGCTGGGCAGATACACCCAGGACAGGACGCCAATCTATCACTGGACACACACACTCACTCACACACATAATTTATTTTTGTTTATTTTTTTTATAGTGGTTAGTTTATTTTTTTTATCTGGTGGAGTAGTGGTTGGCATGTCTTCCTCCCTCAGCGTTAGGGATTAATTGGTTCGAATCCCATATAATCTGGGTGGAGATTTCCTGTCCATGTGATCTCTCCCCGTTGTCTCCCCTGGATGGGCATGGGGAACCCCCCCCCCACGACCCCTAATAGGTTTTGTCAGCATGGGTTTCCTCCGGGTTCTCCTGATTTCCTCCCACAGTCCAAATACATGGATCAAGTTAATTGAGTTCTCCAAATTGCCCCATATAGAGTGTGTGTGTGTGTCCAGCGATGGATTGGCGTCCTGTCCTGGGTGTATCTGCCCAGCGCCCGAAACGTTCTCCCCTGGATGGGCATGGGGAACCCCCCCCCCCACGACCCTAATAGGTGTCAGCATGGGTTTCCTCCGGGTTCTCCGGTTTCCTCCCACAGTCCAAAAACATGGATCAAGGTCATTTGAATTCTCCAAATTGCCCATATAGAGTGTGTCTGTGTGAGTGTGTATGCCCAGTGATAGATTGGCGTCCTGTCCTGGGTGTATCTGCCCAGCGCCCGTAACGTTCTCCCCTGGATGGGCATGGAGAAACCCCCCCCCCCAACAAATAAATAGAATTAATTGTTCATTGATGGATGTTTTTTATGTAAGAAAAGGCCAGGCAGCTAAGCTAACCTAATACTGCTCATTTTAATTAGCGCAATCCTTTCATCCATCCATAATCTTCAGCTTTATCCTCTATTGGGGTCGCGGGGGGGGGTTCCCCATGCCCATCCAGGGGAGAACGTTTCGGGCGCTGGGCAGATACACCCAGGACAGGGCGCCAAACTATCGCTGGACACACACTCACTCACACAGACACACTCTATATGGGGCAATTTAGAGAACTCAATTGATATGATCCATGTTTTTGGACTGTGGGAGGAAAGCGGAGAACCCGGAGGAAACCCCTGCGGACATGGGGAGAAAAGGGTTTGGGATTGGGATTTGAACCGGGAATCCTCAGTGCTGAGAGGAGAACATGCTAACCACTAAGCCACCGCTATTATAAAATAATGCAAAAAGATTTGATACAGGAAGGAATCTGAAAGTACTGTTTGAAATAAATGTTCTATTTGTTTAGAACTTAGAAATTTAGAAATTTAAGGACCATTAGAACTGAAAAATCGATTCTGAATCCAAAATCGATCTGGGAATACAGATTGGAATCTCGATCTGGCTGGAGTTTGCATGTTCGCCCCATGTCTGTGTGGGTTTTCATCCACAGTCCAAAAACATGGGTTCAAGGTGAATCGGCTGCTCCAAATACCCCTTATCTAAATTGCCCCTATATAGTGTGCGTGTCTGTGTGAGTGAGTGATGGAGTGGTGCCATGTCCTGGGTGTATCAACCCCCCCCTTCCTTTGATGGAGGATTAAATGTCATTCGTCTCTTTTTAGATAAAGGAGATGAAGTCTCGGATAGAAGATTTGGAAGATCAGCCGAGAAGCAGTTCTGGACTGACGCTGTTGGAGAACAAAATCAGCGAGCTGGAGGATCTGCTGCTCAGCGAGGAACGGTATGAAGAACACACACTCTCCATTCTCTAAGGTCGTCACACAAAACCACAACATTATCCATCCATCCTTTATCTTCCACTTTATCCTATATTAGGGTCGCGGGGGGGGTTCCCCATGCCCATCCAGGGGAGAACGTCTCGGGCGCTGGGCAGATACACCCAGGACAGAACACCAATCTATCACTGGGCAACCACGACATTAACACAAATTATTACAATGATTACGTTTCAATATGGTGGAGTTTCCATGTTCTCCCCATGTCCGCGTGGGTTTCCTCCGGGTTCTCCGGTTTCCTCCCACAGTCCAAAAACATGTATTCAAGTCAATTTAATTCTCCAAATTGCCCCATATAGAGTGTGTGTGTGTGTTAGTGAGTGTGTGCCCAGTGATGGATTGGCGCCCTGTCCTGGGTCTATCTGCCCAGCACCCGAAATGTTCTCCCCTGGATGGGCATGGGGAGTCAAACTTTTCTCAAAACGTGTAGAACAAACCATGTTGTGTTGTGTTGTGTGTGTGTGTGTGTGTGTGTGTGTGTGTGTGTGTGTTGTGTTGTGTGTGAACACTGATCAGAGAGAAGAGCAGCATCCTTGGCCGCCCAAAAGAGAACCGAGAGGAAATTAAAGGAAGTCACTGCGACACTGGACCAGGAGAGAAACCAGCATGCTGAACAGCGAGACCAGGCACGGTCGCTCTTTCTCTTCAGTTCTCACTCTTTATTTTTGTGTGTGTGTGTGTGTGTGTGTGTGTGTGTGTGTGTGTGCGCGCATCGTAAGTGAGTGCATGCATCATGCGTGAGTGTGTGTGTGTGAGTGAGCGAGTGCATGAGTTAATCCTTGCATGTGTGAGTGTGTTCGTATGAGTGAGTGTGTGAGTTAATGCTTGTGAGTGAGTGTGTGTGTGAGTTAATGCTTGTGAGTGTGTGTGTGAGTTAATGCTTGTGAGTGTGTGTGTGAGTTAATGCTTGTGAGTGAGTGTGTGTGAGTTAATGCTTGTGAGTGAGTGTGTGTGTGTGAGTTAATGCTTGTGAGTGTGTGTGTGAGTTAATGCTTGTGAGTGAGTGTGTGTGTGAGTTAATGCTTGTGAGTGAGTGTGTGTGTGAGTTAATGCTTGTGAGTGAGTGTGTGTGTGTGAGTTAATGCTTGTGAGTGTGTGTGAGTTAATGCTTGTGAGTGAGTGTGTGTGTGAGTTAATGCTTGTGAGTGTGTGTGAGTTAATGCTTGTGAGTGAGTGTGTGTGTGAGTTAATGCTTGTGAGTGTGTGTGAGTTAATGCTTGTGAGTGAGTGTGTGTGTGAGTTAATGCTTGTGAGTGAGTGTGTGTGTGAGTTAATGCTTGTGAGTGAGTGTGTGTGTGAGTTAATGCTTGTGAGTGAGTGTGTGTGTGAGTTAATGCTTGTGAGTGAGTGTGTGTGTGAGTTAATGCTTGTGAGTGAGTGTGTGTGTGAGTTAATGCTTGTGAGTGAGTGTGTGTGTGAGTTAATGCTTGTGAGTGAGTGTGTGTGTGAGTTAATGCTTGTGAGTGAGTGTGTGTGTGAGTTAATGCTTGTGAGTGAGTGAGTGTGTGTGTGAGTTAATGCTTGTGAGTGAGT